>BMAV01014016.1:273745-292463 GCA_019973955.1 Trichonephila inaurata madagascariensis
CTATTTCTCATTTTCATTTTGATAATAAGTTGGTTTTTTTTAAAAAATTTTGTAATAATGTTACGGGAACTTTCTATTAATTAGTTACAGAAATATTATTGAGAGAGATAATATCGATTGTGTGATATATTTCACCAATGATATAGTGATCTCTTAAGTTCTCTTTTATTTTTTTATTGTTCACTTACAAGGTTCGTGAGATGACCCACACATAATCCTCAACACCCATCGATGTTAACTTATTTGGTTAATATTTTACTTTCTGAATAAGTTTTCATGTAATTCATAGAGATTTTAAACTGTTTCACTAAAACTGGAAACTAAAATGCTGTGTGACTCACCTATTTAAACTTTTACCACTTGATTTATTCGTAAGAATTAACAATTTCTTTTTTTAACACTAGAAATAATAGTCTGCGGGTCATTTTACTAGATGTAATATGCTTTGTTTATATATTCAATATACACTATTGAATTTAAAAATTTAAATTGCTTCAAAAGTTTATCAGAGAAATTAGAACGAAAACATTTGAAAAGTATCGTCGATAGTTATTTCGAAAATTGTAACAAAAACAAGAAATAGATCAGTTTCACTGTGTGAATTTCAATCAAACTTTAAAAACTTTCAAGTTTTGAAATTTTTGCTTCATAAATTGATTTATTTCAACAGTATTCATTTATTTATTTATTTTTGTTTGTGTTGTTATTTTGCTTCGGACAACGTTTTTAGTTTGAAAGTGGAAAAATATATTTCCAAGATTTATATTCACGCAGTGTAAAGCAAGGAATTTTACATACCAGAAATTATGTGATAAAAGTTAAGTTAATATTAATTTATGAATGTTATCAGATGTGCGATTGTATGTTATAAAATTATCTAAGTTATTTATTAAGGTATCCGATATACGTTCGGAATGATGATTTTGCAAAAGCGTACAAATGAATATATTTTTCTAACATTTAGTATCACTTAGATTAGAATATATACACGTATAAAATTGTTTTAAAAATATTATTTTAATAAAAAAATTATTTGAATGCAATATTTCGGCAAAAAATGAACTTAGAATTACCTATTTTCAAAATATTTTCCTTTTATGAAAAATTCTTTTGCTTATATTTAGCTAAGGCTTCTTCAGAGGGCCTGAACTAGGATTTTTGAAAAATTCACCTTATTTTCAGAGTTACTACCGATTGGAATAATTATTGGTGATTTTTTTTGTTGAAATTTCTTCATTCTGAAATATTTAAATATGGATAAATCCACTTCTAAGTTATATATTTTACAAATCCTAGTCCAGGCTCTGTACAGAGGTCTGAGTTATATATTGGTTAAGGACCATTATTATAGAAGCATTTTCCATAAAAGGAACATGTTTTGAAAATAGGTAATTCTATGCTAAATTTATGCCAAAATATTGAATTTAAATTATTCTTTATTTCAATAATATTATTAAAACAATTTTACACATATATTCTAATATAAGGGACTCTAAATATTGAATGAATATTCGTTTGTACGCTTTTGCAAAATCACGATTCCGAACGTATAGTCGGATACCTTAAATTTATTATTTAGTACTACCCGTTTCATGCATTAAATCAAAAATCTACATTTTCCATTCAGTGCTTACTCTTTCATGGGACACAACTAAATCTGATAATCCTTTAAAATTATTTTTTCAGAATTTCATTGCGGTTATTGTACTCAGAACCATTTTAAAATGAAATACCTTAAGTTTTCAGAATTTAGTATGTAGTTTATACTGTCTCAAAATAAAGGCAGATAAAATTAATTTTTGCAGTATTTCACGTTATAGAAATGCACTTATTTTATAATAATAAATAAACTGAAAGATTAGAAACGAACGATTTCCTATCTTTCTTTTCCTCGCTTCCCGCTTTGTTGACGTTTTAAATCCTGTTTATTGTGCTCTTTGGTAAAATAATTCTTTTTTAAAAACTTCATCAAAAGAAAAAAAAAGATGTAAAGCATGCCGAAATAACTTGCAAAAAAACCTAATAATAAGCTTATATGTACGCGTGATGTGCCACTGACCCGAACCGAATGACTGATTCGACATTGCAATATGACGTCACTGAAGGTGATGTTGCTGAGAGTAAAAACGCTTTTGTGCATTTTATTTTCCCTATCTAATGACCGTGATTTCCCTACAGCTTCTCACGTTTCTGGTTTGAGTAATACAAAATTTAAAGTACGCTATTTTTACGCAATGGAAAGTTTTTTTTTCTCCTTGCAAATAGAATATTTTTATTTTGAATTTCATTTTTGTGGTTATTGACAAAAAAAATGTTATTAAGTTTGGTAGGTTCAAAGAAACGAATATATGTTATTATGTAAAAATAATTGAAATAGAATAAATTGTTGAAAATTTCGTAGTATCACTGCAAACAAAAAAAATAATAATAACAGTATATCAAGAATACAATGAACTGCAGATTTTTTTTATCGGATTTTTGTTATTTTATTTCTTATATTGGACTTTTGGACATATTCGACACATAAGTCTTATAATTATCAAATTCATCCTAATAATTTATCAATTTCAAGGATTACATAACACTTAGTTTAAGAAAGTAAACATTTCAGATATAAATCTTTTTAATCTGATAAATTGTTTTAAAATACAAGTGACGCTATGCACTGTTTTTCGAAAATATGTTAATTTATGTGTAAGGTACAATTTTTGCTTTTAGTATTAAGGAAAAATATTAAGTCACTTATTACTCCAGAAAGTATTTGGAGTTTTGATCAAAATTTCAAAACTTCTAAAGAGTACTAAAAATTTTTTAAATTATTCCTTGCTTATTTTCTTTAGATCGACTCAAGAAATTTAAAATTTAATTGAAAATGCTACAAAAGAATTTGAGTGTTGTTTCGAAAGAAAGCTTTCTAGTCGACTTAATGTCAATGAAAAAAACAATCATTGTTTCTGGTAATAAAGAATCTAATATCTTCAATTTTATAATGTTGAAAATATTAATGAACTTAGCTTACTCTTTTTTTTAAATATATGTATATATATATATATAACTAGTTTATATAATCTAAAACAGTATTAACTTTCAAACATTTCTGCCTTTTTTTTATTTCCCTGTCTTCCAAACTTAGTACATGACACAGTCCAATGCACCAATTATTTACAAACAATTTACTTGAGATATTTCCTGAGTATATTTATTTTCCCCAGTTTTGCATAGATGATTCCCTACATGTAGGGAATACATCAACTCAAATGCCAAAACGAAAGTGGAAGCCGACAATGTCATTGGCTACAGGAGATAGGGTTCAAACACCTGTTACGTGTAGATAGAAAGCAATGCCAATAGCCTCTTCAAACCGTTGGTGGCGGGGAAGGTTAGAGGCCTAAGATCTCTCTTCCTTCTAGTTCGCTGCTCTTGCTTATCTTTCTTTATCTTCTCACTTTCTCATGAATAGAGGAGAAGAATTTGAAGAAAGGGAAATATATTACTATCATCTGTTTCTCTAGGCAATATCAACTGGAATTATTTTTTCTCTGTTTAGGAACCGGTTGTGCTGAAGAATAAAATTGTTTTGTTATTCGAGCTTTGTAGGTAGGGATATAGGCGGCTTAGATTAATATTTATGATCCACTTGGTTCAAAACATGCATTGCAAAAATACATTTGAGAGTTTTTATAATACAGTCGTTTTAGTTGTGTCACTCACTGAAAAATAAACTTTCTATATGTATTGTAATCTTAGAAAAAAAAAGCATAAAATACCTGTTGTTTCACAAAATGTTTAATAATACAAGTATTTTTTAAAGTGGGTGTGAAATGATTGATAAGATTTGAGGGATAAAAGTTGATTAATTGTTTAAAAATTGCTTACGTGGGATTCAAGTTTCAAAATAAATATATATAAGTAATTAATTCTTATATGGTAATCTTCCTATCAAAACTAAGCTTTTAAGAAAACTCAATGATATAAATATATAAATTATGGCATAAATATATAAATTACTATGAACTTTACTATTATTATACAAATTTCACAGTATGCAACCCCATTAAATTTATGATGAAATTCATTTTAACTACAGTTGATGTAACTGTTTTAATTCTATTTATGTGTGTGAACAAAAAAATGTGAAACTCAAAAATTTTAAGATAATTCAAATTTTTTAAACATTTCAGCAAACAGTATTTGAATGAAAAAATGCATGGAGTTTTGAACTGCAGGAGGAATATTTCTTCTTACATGCTAATTTGCTGCAGAAACATCTCAAAAAGGGGAGGGGAGAATCTAATTATTAATAAATATATTTTGGTATGAGTTTGAGCAGGGTTAAATAAATTGTCTTCCTCATGATTTTAAACAGCATTTAACTATACTTCAAAAATTTATGACAACTTAAAATGAATTTCTTAAGCGTTTAAAATTAAAAAAAGCATTAATCTAGGGCAGGGGTGGCCAAATAGCGGCCCACGTGCCACGTGAAGCCCACAAAAAAATTTTTTGAGGCCCCCCAAGACAGTCAGAAAATCAAATATAGAGAAAATGGTTTCTATATTTGGATCGACATATATTTGTGAGTAACATTTTTCTTACATGAAGATCAACAAGAGTAAATACAGATGCAAGTTGATTAACATTAATTTGCTTGCTATGATGATAATTTCAACAAGCAATCACACTCCTGATTTCAAACAAATTGCAGGAAAGTGGGATAGAATACTTTGTCTCATTAAAATGTTTCTAAAATTAAATGTGCCTGCAGCTATGGATGATATGAAATTACAATAAATAAAATGAATAAAGCTGCCATTATTTTATTTAACCTATATTTATTGATTTTTACGGTACAATTTATACTTTTTCTGAGATGCAAAGTTAATTAATGAATTCAATAGTTTTAAAAACGTGTGGCCTTCAAGTATATTCCGCATTCACAATGTGTTCCTTAGAGCCCAAACTAATGCCTGCCCCTGGTCTAGGACATAAAAATTTGCTTATATAGATTCACACATGTATAATAGGAATTTGGGCTTATAGCAGTTGAGGCTGCTTTCGCCATATGTACAAGAGCGTGACCTTAGCGCGGAGCACATTTTTGGACAGAAAAAAAGCTTCAATTTTTATAAAAATTTGTGACATTGTAACTCATGCATTTGTTTATAGTATAGTGTTTTTAAAATTTCAGGATATTTCATAAATAATTAGTTTTTCCATTTAACATGTAAAGGGATAGCTTATTTAGCATTATAGTATAGGAGAAAAAATGCGAAACACATTTTATAAAAGAAAAAATGTGTCAACTCATATAAAAATTAGTAGTATGATAAAATAAGTGATTCTCTACAGGATAGTGAAGCCAGAATATAATATTAATGTTTGAGTACTTTTTTATATGAAAAAATTTTCATCATTTGAGTCCTATTCTTTAACATTAGCCGAAAAAACAGCCTTAATCATCACGCTCTTAAACTACGATATTTGAACAGGTTGGAAAGGCTTATTGCCTTATATTGTTAGAAATGTGAAGGTGATTTAATTAAGTACTAGGATTTTATGTTGTGGAGAAGGAAAGACCAAATAATTTTTTATCCTTAAAATTTTTCAGAAAAATAACCAACATTTTTTGTTTTTACGGTGAGAGAAAAACACGCATTATTTGTTTATGGGAATCATTATTTGCTTTTAATATGTAATATTTGTTTGATGCTAGATACGGAAACCAGTACAGTCAGTACTTCTGACACGGTTGGTTAAATGTTTACACGCAATTCTACATGCATTAGATAGCTCTACTAATCTGGTTCGGTCTGCGAGAAGAAAGCATTGGCTTGAAAAAGAAGGCAAAACATTTGGAGCGTTACGTTTATAATGTGCCTTCATGCCGGTGCTCACTCGGTCATTATGGAGAGTGAGTGACCTGCAATCCTCTGAGGTGGATGAGCAGCCTTTCAATGTCAGAGAGAGAAAGTTCAAAATCACTCAAATAGAGAAATGTTTCGCTTGCACTAAAGGAGAAACATTATCTAAGCAGTCGATTCAATGTAAATGAGGCTAATCAAGTTACATATGATGCTCTTGGAGTTGCGTTACTTATGTAAGAGTTTTTTCTTATCCATTAGATTCCGATCTTCAGAAATTGCATTGTATTGAAAACGCGTTCCTAAATTAATTCAACATAAAACCATGGGATTGGTTTGAAAAGAAATTAAAATTCATGTAATGTATCTTTTATTAGTGGGGTTGGATTTTTGACACATTGTATTTAAATAATAATAATTATTATTACAAATAAAGCTCGCGGGGCAGCTACATGTGTCGATTTTTAATCAAAGCAATTAGTCTAAAACATTTTTTGCTCAAAAAAATAATTAAACAGAGTTTACATATACAGGTACCAAAATGCTGCTAAAAATTTTGGAAAACTTTTTTTCAATAAACATTTTGAAATATTTGTAGCTCATTGAAATATTCACTTAGCTGAACCAAAACTTAAAATAAATATCAATTAATTTGTCTTAATTATATATCATTATTTGTTACATAAATAAAAAAAAAATGAAAAATTACAATTTTTAATCGAGATTGTTTTTCTACAACGTGTTAACTTAAAACAGCTCCTGATTTTTTTAAAAAAAATGCAAGAATACATCAAATATTTATTTTCTTTACATGGTATATGATTTAATATTTATATGAAGTACATTATAAAGATTATTTGTCAAACGAAGTAGCAAATAAATACTATTAAAGCAAAACCTCTTTCAAATAGTTTATGTATCTTACTCAATCATGAAGGCTGTAATACCTCACTATGTTTAAAATAATAATTTTTCATTATACCGTATTAAAATATATTTGTTTACTTGAAACAAATGTTAAACGTAAAAAAAAAAGTTCATCGACTGTAAAAAACTCCTATCACTGAGAAAAGAGAATTAAAAAACTCGAGCTTACTCATGGGTAATTAAATTATTATTATTTGCTTGTACTGTAATTTTGAGAATACGTGAATTCAGAAGTACTAAATTTATTTTTTTTTCGAAGAAAATTTCCTCTTACTTTCTGAAAATAATGTACTAAAATTTAAAAAAGCAGGGAATTTCATTCCTATGCGTATTCAAAAATAGAAAAATTATATTCAAAATAGTATGTTTTCCCCCAAAATATTTCAGATTATTCTTTACTACTATTTGCTTTTAAGTTTTTAATAAAGTAAAATATTAGTGATTTTTTGTAATTTTCATCGTTTTTATTGAAACCATAAAATGTTTATTATGAACTCACTGCTATATATTTAGCATTATTTCTGATGGGTTGCTCATTTCCAAGTACAAACACAATTCCTTCTAGCGACACTACTTTGAATACTCGTAATAAAGTTGAACATTGATTTTCTTCCTCTTCTGAACCTACATTTAAAAAATTGATTCCAATAATTTAATATAAATCATTTTTAAAATTCGTTTTGTAATATATTCAGATACTGTAGCATTTAAAAATATTACAAGTGTAGCACGTCTTTGGAAGGGTGCAAAAAACAATGGTCTACATTAAATGTCTCTTTATTTTATCATCTTGTAATTTGAAATCTTCATAATAAGATTTAAATTTCCGGAAGTATGGTAAAAATATTGTGAATAGGTTTTGTAATTCAAATTTAAATCTTCAAGAAGTTATATCTAACATCTTAGTCCTTTCACTTTTTATACGGCTGATTTGCTCCAATAGGATTGTTGAAGAACAACAGGATTGGTAGTTGTCACGTGAAAGGATGAAGACGAAATTCATCAATCAACACACACACAACTAGCTTAAGAGCTCACAGGACTCTTAAATTGGAAATTTTTCAATTTTTTGAAAAAAAAATATGTGTTAAAGTCTCAAGAGTTTTGAGTATTTTGGTACCAAAATTGTGTTGATACTGTGAAAACTTCCGAAGTTATTGAGAAATAAGTAGTGAAATTTAAAGGAAAATTCTATTTCTTTCTTATCTTTAACTTCATTTTTCGTAAAACAAAAAAGTTTAGCTTCCACGCAGGATTTCTCAAAAACTATTTATGATATAAATTTGAAATTTTATACACGTGTTCAAAATAAGGCTCTTCATAACTTATACATCAATTTTTTCAAAAAAAAATTAATATAATTTTTTTTATATGAATTTGAATTTATTTTTTTCTTAAAATTTTAAAATTTTCGTTATAATTGTATTTAAAAAATATTTTTTTTTCCTTTTAAATTTCTTTAAAGTGTGTATAACTTCAAAAGTGAACATTTTTATACCAAGTAAAATTAATATAGTAAATTTTGATCAATTTTGTACTTCAGAATCCTGCGCGGTGTAAGATACTGATTTTCATATTTTTGAAAAATTGTCCAATTTTTATTTTCTTATAACTTTTTAAATTTTTTCTTAAATTCTCTGAAAATTTGAGAAATATTGTAAATATATATGGTTATTATGTGGTAAAAATTTTAAATTATTATTTTGTTTTATTGCTAAGTTATATTGGTTTGAAGAAGGATGTTTTTTTCGAGTCTGTGAGCCCTTAATTCCTGAAGATTTTAAACTTAGTGAAAGTCTGGAAAGTTATTCCATAAACAAGGATCTTAACGTAAAACATGTATCAAGAATTATACGAAAAACTTGCAAAACCCATAAAAATCAAAATAAATAAGTAACTGATTTACCGATAAAATAATCATCATTGCCACACAAAATATTTCTAAAAATCATTCATTTTCTTCAAATACCATTAATGCATTAATATTGTATTATCAAATGACATTAGCAAATGCTAAATTACGGGACGGAAATTTTCATTGCATTCAAGCATAGCGGATGGAGTAGATCCTTCCAAGTGAAGACCGTGACTTTGACTCATCTCGCTATAAATAGATGCGAACGATGAATAAGTAGCGATGAATAACTCATAAATATTATTTAAGCTATTCTAATTCAAATTTTTTATCTTTTTGCAACAATATATATGTGTGTTGCGTCCTTAATTTTATTTAACTTATTAAACTAAATGAATCATTTATGGATTTAATCCTTTATATCTACCGCATTACGATTTACTGCAGTTTTTTTCATACAATATATTTTTTTTTTTGAATCACTACATTGAAAATTAAGGTATATACATAAACAAAATACTCAACTTTGGGAAATTTAATCCGTTACAGCTAATTAATTAATTAAAGATTTTCAATTGTAAAATTAATTATATACACTGTTCACTTAAAATAAAGAGTCAAATCGTTTTCTGAGGTCTTCATTAACATGCAAAAAAATAAGACACCTTTTGACCTTAACTATTTTTTCCGAACAAAAACGACAATCTTTGCAATCCGCTGAAAACGCAATTTCTGCTATAAAACAATTCACCTTCCCCTCTAAAAGGCTCATCATAGAATCCGTACTGCCTGCCATATATCTTGAAAGAGTGGACTTAAAATAATATTCCTGCTAAGTATCGTTAGAGTAATCGTAAAAATGGCTATTCTATGTAATTTTAAAGTGAGTGGTACTTTACCGTCGGTAGATAAAGGGTTAATAATAATGTTAAAAATGTACAAAATTTAAAAAAACAGCAAAAATTCATATCTAAAAAGTTATATAATTTATTCTTAATCAGTTTTTTCAAATGGTTTTTCAGATAAGATAATGTTATTTCATCGTGTATGCTTTTAGGTGCCCACAGGGGGGGATGTAACCAACAGGGTCGTGAACTCATGTCGGGGCTTTGTTTTCTCGAGTCTTGGGTTCGAATTTTTGTACATAGTTTTTTGGGGAGAACGTATCTACAGGGAAAAACAAAGAATTAAGTGCATTTTCAATCAAACGATTCTAAAATGCTTTAAATTTAGAATTTTAAATACATGGTTTTACAAGTTATCAAATACTTAACGGAATTTCAAAACAATATATATCCTTCTACTGAAAAATATGACCTATGGAGTCTTCCTTTTAGTTATTTATATCACGAATTCAAACAATAGAATAAATAAGTCCTTGCACTCTTTTTCAAAATAATTTTTTCGATCGAATTCCTAGGATTTTGTAATTCACCCCACTGGCGTAACTAGTTCTGAGTGGGCTCCGTATCAAAACTGCTTCGGGGCCCTTTTTTAGAAATGAATAGCTTGTTAATGATACTGTAAATACACTTGTTGGAGACCCTGGAGCTTGGGGGCCCCGTATCATTGATACGGCTGATACGGGGGTAGATACGCCCCTGATTCACCCGAATGTGAGAGAGGGTGTGTGCTTATTAACTTTGTACTATTAAAAAAAAACGAGGGCCATTTGCGACTGACCTCGTAATTTTGAACCTCGAGCAAGTGACAAGGACGACACCTGAGCCGACAACCTCCTTTCCAAACCACTACACCACGCGAACGGTAGTACTTTCACCCTCGACAAATTTTGACGTCCTTCATTCCCTCTACACTGCGGGCCCTCATTGGTATTAGGGCTCGAATTCATGACACGTCTACCACAAATTCGTGAACATAAACATTAGTCTACTGAGGCCACGTAAGTTACACGAAAGGAAACACAAATATATTCCTACTTCTTAGAATTACAACAAAAACGATACAAAAATACTTAAATTAAAATAATTTTTAAGAATCTTTTATTTTAATGCTTTTTTTTTAATGTTTAAGCGATTTTATTTTGTTTAAATAAACTATTCTTTTTATTATATATTTGCATAATTCCAAGTTAATATTTTAGACGCAATGTTTTTCAATTGTCTATCAATAGCAAGCCTTTAGAAGATACATCTGAATATTTATAATTCCTTATTCTCAGAAATAATTTAGTTAATAGTGTTCTTTAAGCCCTTTAAGTTAGTGCTTCTCAAACTTTAAACACTTGCGACCCAGTTTTCAATCATAATTTTCATCTCCTCTCCTCCATACAATAACAATGTATTGAATTCATTAATGTACTTTGACGCTATAAAGCTACAATACGACTTTAATTATAAACCACACACATTGTCAAAATAAGTATTAAATTTCGTAAATAATTTTGTATATGACAAACCTATAGGAGTTACTAGTAATTATTTAACTTGTTTTTAATTGATAATTAATTATCAAATGCATTGTGAAGTACTGATACATTTATATATTATATCATTGTAAACATGTATTTTATTTTTATTACGTCATTATGTATTTTGTTTTACTTCTTTTCATTAAATTAATAATTTTTTATAATAATATTTTATTTTCGACATGCTCTTCCCCCCACATAGGGTTATTACGCCCCCCAGTTTGAAAAACTCTGCTTTAAATAAAAGCTTCAAGATATCTTGATTCAAATAAGATCAACCAGAAATTAATAGCTTATCAAAAAAAAAAAAGGTTGGACGAAATTTAGCTCCAAATAAAATAAAAACGTAGTTAAAAAAAAAGTCGTTATCGTAATAATTATTTTCTCAACAGGTTGTATTTTCCTCCTCGAAGGTATGGATCAATCAATGTTTACAAGAAACAGCAATATAAAGGTGGACAACCTTTATATTTTAGCTCCTGACGGAAATGGTAGCCCTCAGCCGCCCATAGACGGTGATTTCGTGATCCTACTACAAAACAGATAAATACAGATAAGATACAATACGTGCTATGCCTAGACAAGGGTGAGTAAGGAATTTTTTTTCCAGATGAGCGAAAACAAGAAGCTTCGGAATTCCTCAAGAAGGCCCCATCCCTTGTGCGGGCCTCTTAATTTGACCGCGGAAATAAATGAGATAAATGAAAAGCAACAACAAAATAATATCACGATCTCGAAGTAAACAAGAAACGGAATCAACCCTTCCCTTCCTGACTGAGAATATTTTTAGCAGCTGTGTACTGTCAATAATATGTGACAGGTTTATATTATGAGAGGGATTACGTATAATTACTTATAACTTGTTTCTTAGAGTTTGAGAGTAAATTTTGATAACTTTATTAGTTTTATTAGATTCATTCTGTTGTAATATTTGCATATTAAATATAATTACTTATTACGACTATATTTTTCTTAGTGATATAAAAGCTTAAAAAGATGTAAGTATGTTTTTACCTTAAAATCTCTAAAATTTCATTTTATTTTGTTATATAATAATCGTATCTTTTTAGATGAGGATAGAATTAGTTTTTATTACTTCATATATAAGGTAAAATTCTTGCCTGTATTGCAAGATATTTACTTTACGAGCTATAAACATTCAACACATTTGAACTTAATAAATTTATCAATTGATTTGTAAATTGATTATTTATTAATGTAGCTCTTAGAAGAAACTTATATTTCGTGAACTGGTGACAAACCTTATAAATTTTAACTACAACCAAGTAACCATACTAAAACTAAATTAACGGCCGTCTGTGTCCATCTCAGTTTTCATGACCTTGGACACTGAGATGCATGAGCAGTTGTACCGGTCAGATGGTCAATCTGACGCGCAGCTCCCAGTGACACTGCCACTCAGCCACTGGGCTTATACGTTGGACTATCAAAATGGATTAATTAACAAAAATGACACCTAAATTATTACTCGAATTCCCCGCCAGTGTAGAGATTTTGATGTTTGACTGATTTAACATGCATTAGCCAGCTGCATTACGGATCTTCATTGGAATCAGGCTTCGAATAAGAGACCGGAACAAAAGTTTTACCTGTGGCAAAGTCGCTACTATAACCACTCTGAACTACCAGGGATGACTTAATCAAAGTGATATATGAGTCATTTTTATATTGCAAAGTCTCTTACATCTAGTATACAACCTTCAACAACTATTAACTCATGTTAATGCAATTATTTCACTCACAACTATTTCCGAAATAGTTAATGCATATATACGACCTCACGACCGAATCTCATTTTAAGTAAATCTAACTCTTTTTTTTTTACACGATAGATACCTTTCTTAGAAAATTGTGTAAAAAAAATCGTTTTAAAAATATATGTGAAATATGGTAAATTTAGGGATATGTTCCACAACTTTAAAAATTCGAGTAAGATGAAAAATCTCTAAATATATTTCCCCAAAAAACTTGCAAAAAAGTAATAATAAAACCCATGTTACATATTTATTAAACAAAATCAATTCATTTTTATTACAAAAATATTAAATTAGTATACAGTAAAAATTCAGTTTTTAAGTACATACAACAAATAAAAATTAAAACTGAAATTAGGAATAAAACTACTAACAACTATTCATTGCTACTTGATAACAAACGTGCACGTTTATTACGAACTGGATCAAAAATGCTATCAACAGTAAATGTGTCAGATATGTCTAGCACAACTATTGCTTTGATTCAAATTAAAAATTTCGTTCGTTATTAATAGTCTCAGTTTTTCTTACAAAGTCTGTTATTAGAGGCTGTTATTATTATTTTTGTTGTTGTTGTTTTGTTTATCAAGTTGGTTACATATATATATATATATATACAATGTAAATTCTCTACTAATGAGAGATAAACATTAATCAAACAAACCCGAAAAAAATTGAGATTGTAAGAAACCAGACATAGAAGGATATATGAGAAATTAAAATTATAATAGGGTTAAGAATATAAAAACTGAATGCTACAGTATTATAAACATTGTTGACTTAGGACATCTTATATATAAAAAAATTTACATAAAAGTGGGGTTAAACATCTTTTGTGGCCAACCAACCTTCCCCCTTTATGATAATAATACTGAGCAAAAACCTATTGAAAATAATGGACAGACTATCTAAATCCATTACAAGATAAAGGTAATTAACCTAAAAATTACATTAAAAAATGCAGAGGTTACGCAGAATCTGAGTACAATAAATAAATTTTTGTCCAGATTCTGGACCCAAATTCAAACATGGGAATAGTTGAATTGTAGCACATAACAAAAGTATTCATAGTATATAAAAACTCACAGAAAGTATGAGAAAACCACCAACTACTATTATGTAACAAACTCTCCTATAATCTTAAAGCAGAAAATTGCTAAAAAAAATTACTAAAGCATTACATAAGAAAAGGATTTTTCAAAAAAAAAAAAAAATTTCCAAAACTTCTACTCACAGAGCCTCTTCCAAGAGAGCCAAGAGTCTTGAAATTAATGGAAAGCTAAAAACTTGGGATTACGTTGAAATTTTAATGAGCACTCTATGTTAGGATAATGAGTTAGAAAATGATGATTTATACCTGTAACAAATTTCAAGCCCTTACGAATTAAATCAGCTGTTAATAGCTGAACTTCACCTTCGACTTCCTCATTATTGACTTCTTTATTATCATAAGCTATCATAAATTCGATCAAATCGTCCTCATCCATAAGACACGAATCCCCTAATTTTTTCGGGATTCGTGCTAGAACAAAAATATTCGTGTAAAAAAATCGTTAAATTTGTGTACCGTGTTATTTCAAAATCATACAAAAAAAAAGAGTTGGATGTATAGTTAGCACCGGTTTGTGAATTGGTGGGAGGTCCACGCTGTAGGCCCTCTAAGGCAGCGATACTCAACCTGCGGGCCGCATGCGGCCCTCCGAGCCTTTTTAAGTGGCCCGGTCATGGCCCATTGCTCTGAGAAATTTACTTATTTAAGAACATTGTATTAAAAATTCGTGGGGAATTCTTTGTCTAGAAATAAAATATATCAATTTTGCTTTTTGCTGTCGGTGTCGTACAGGTACTAATTGATACATATTTTTTTCTATTTATAATGGTTACGGCTAGTGATAACAGACAACAGTGGAATAGTGACAATTTTGTGGGTGGAACCAATTTCTAACTATATTTCATATCTTGCAAGCGAAAAATATTTGAAGAAAATGTACCGTTTCAAGGCGATTGGATGGTTAACTATTTTGTAGAGAAAAACAAATATGGATTTGTAATAGTTTGATTTGTCACGAAAATGCTGTATTTAAAAAATACCAATAAACAGGAATCTCATTCAATGACACCTTTCCTCGAAGATCTCTTTCAAGAGGTGATAAATAGGTTTTCTTGAATAATCTTTGGAACAGCAACAAAGTGTTTTATCAGTGGTAATATCACAGCTGTAACAAAGACATCCTATGAAGTTCGTTATATTATTGGTAATCATATGTAGAAATTGTTCAGGGGTGTTTCTAAATGCTTCTAATTTAGTGTTAGTGAGAAATATAAAAAATAATAATTAAAAAAAGCAAAACAGGAGTTATAATATTTTGATCGATTTTCCACGTTTTAAATTTCCAATGCGTTCTTGGTCTTAAAGCATTTCTCCACCCCCTCCCCCATTTATCCTCATGTTGCAGCCCGCGTGAAATAACTAACATATATATGCGGCCCGCGTGAAATAGCTGACATATGTATGCGGCCCAGCAGAAAAAAAGGTTGAGTACCCCTGCTCTAAGGTCTTCTTGAATGAATAAAAAACGTCATATCTGAAAAGTCTCCCAAGGTACCTTTCGAAACATCATATCCACAATTAAGGGAGTAAGTGATCAAAGTCGCACTATGAGATGACACGAAGTCTATTGCAGCGGATACGTAATTTTGAACTTCAGCCAAGGGATGAGAACGACGCCTAATCTGACACCCCCTCTCCAAACTATCACAGCACGCCAACATGAGGACATTGAACCACAACAGATTTTTCGTCAATTAATACCACTTTTCGGAGGGTCTTCAGTGGCTCTAGAGCTCTAATTTATGACACTCCAGCCGTGAACTCAAGACCATAGCCACTAGACTACACGGCCATTATATATATATACATGTGTGTGTGTATTTAATGTTTTTTATATGTATAAATTAATTATAAATTATTTCTGAAACTTTTATTTACTATTTTTCAAATATATTTAATAAATTTCTTAAAATATGCTAGACTTGGTGATTGAGAATGAATGGTTTTTGTGGAATATCAGGATGCATTGCATGTAAAACAATAAGTAGGATAATTTTCTGTGTGGTTCAACAAAGGTGTTTGATATAAAAATATTCAATTAGTAAAAACTCAAATGTTATTTGAGACTCATGTATACAAAATATAAATTATTTTTATATGATATATCTATAGTTGCTTTTATAACAGTATAACAAAAAGAAAGAAAGAAGAAATCCATTAAGAATTCCTTATTTATGCAAATTTTATGCTATTTTTTTAAACTATGTCAACAAAGTATAATCTAGGAATAAATTTATTGTATGAAATAAACAGGCAAAATGATTAAAGTAGGAAGCTTTTACTATCACAGTTTCTTTCATATATCATCTATAATAAATGATTAGAATAATAAAATGTTAAAAAGAACTTTTGACAAATTTTTTTTATAAATTCGTCTTTAATAAAAAATTAATCTATAGGAAGCATCTGACTTAATGTTATACAGAATATGTTCACAATTCCAAAATTTATTCTTAAAAATTTATGATTACATGTGTTGATTGTTTTGAAGTTCTCAATCATAAAAATAAAATAAACTATTCAAGTAATAATTGCAAAAATTTCGAAACAACGACATCAAGAAATAAATATAAATGATTTCTAAAAAAAAAATTCCATATTAAAAAGCTTCTTAATTTTTTTATCCGGAAAAAATGTTTTAAAAATTCTAAACCATGAGCTACGCTATTCCTGACTGTATTTTACGGAATTATGAATTAAGTATTGTTCTTATAAATATATTTGCTATTAATATTTCAAAAGTATGACTTTTTTGAAGACTAATAAATTACATAAAACAATTAACAAGACATTAAGACAATTTAAAGTGTATATGTATATATATATTTCTTCAAAATGTTTTAGATTTGTTAAAATTATATATACATTTTAGAAATTGACTTCTTGCCTTGGTGTTGCAATCATTGAAAAGTAAACTTTTTTACTAAGGAAAAAAGCAATAATATGGCTGGATGAAGATACATAGCGACGAGCACACACCACAAAATGCAAGAAACAACTGATTAAAACTTTGGGTGACACACACAATCCCTGAGAACCCCGTATCGAAAGAAAGGGAAAAGTTCTAGAAATTTCCATGTTACTTCATAGGTAAAATGTTTGTACGATGTCAATCAACGACATCACTTCGAGAAAAGTTCAGGTACATGCCAGTTACAATTCTAGTTTAGAAAAAGAGCAAGTTTTTAAGAACTATGTCCTGAAGAATTTAAGCCCAAAAATATATAAGACAAACGAAATGATTAATGAAGTAAAAAAAAATCTTTATATAGAGAGTCTTTACAGTATTAGCATGAGGTTACGTAGAACTCCGGCAGTTTTATTTTTATCATTTTAAAACTTAATTTTTGGAGAAAATTTATTACCGAACAGCCAAGGAAAAATTTCCTAATTCAGTGTTAAAACAATGTAATGTTTGACAAATTGTTTGCTTCAGATATAAAGTCAGTTCTGTTTAAGATGTACTTAGGCCAAGTGTTTCTAAAACTGTGGGGTGCCCCCTCCCCCGAGGGAGCACGAGCATATTGAAAAGTCGAAAAAAAAGAAAAAAAAAAAAAAGATTGCTTTAAAAAAAATATTAATTTCCTAAAAGTAAACATATAAAATATATTCTGACATAATAAAAAATAAAGTACACATTTACACTGATATAATACACTTATAAATATATCAGTACTGAGCAATGTATTTTATAATTAGTTTAACAATACCAAGTTAAAAACAAGTTTGATAATTACCAGTGACCATAATTGCTTGTCAAGTATAAAACTATATGCAAAAATAACACTTATCTTGGTATCTTGTTTATAAATAATCCTTTAAATGCCGATTAAAAGTTAATCGCTTCGCTCCCTAATGCCACCGTTTAACACGTAGACCAACGTGGGGGGGAGAGGTTGAAAAAGAAGAAATAAGTGAATCCTTCACAAACACTGTCAAAGTCATTTTATTGCATTTCAAAGCTTTTGGAATAATTTTATGAATAGCAGTTCACAGAAAAGAGCGTACTTCGGAAAGACGTATATTTACGTCCAGCACAATTAACGTACTGGCAGTGCGAGACGTTTATATACGCCTGTGGCACATAAGAGGTTAAAGTCGTATAGTAGGTTAAGCATCTAAGTATAATTATTGAATTCAATACAATAGTATTGTATGGAAGAGGTGGGGGGGGGATGAAAATTATCATTGAATATATTGGGTAGCAAATATTGAAAGTTTGAGAAGCACTGACTAAAGCATCAAAAATAGATTTGTACCAAAAAAATTAAAAGCTGTATACGAACATATTTTTTTTTTTTTTTTTTGATAATATGCTCCAATTTGAAGAGAAATTAAACTTTGACTGTGCTATTATAAAAACAAATCTAATTCCCTTCGTGTACTTAGAGTAAAACTAATTTTCTCAGATTAATATCATATTTTAGTAATAGCTAAAAGGATGTACCGTAAAATCCGGCGTATAGCGCACACTTTTAACACAAAAAAATAAGATCGAAATTCAAGGGTGAGCGTTATATGCCGGGTATGAAAATGAGAGCTCTAAAAATAAGAAAAAGAGATGAGCATAAAAAAAGTTTGACTTCTACATGCATCAAAATATGTTTATTTGAAATAAATGAGACATTCCTTATGAGCTTAAAGGGTTGTAATTCTAGAAATATACTATTTTTTCTAAAACTTTTGGGATAATTCCTTGAATAAATGATTTCAAAACATAACAGCATCACATACATAGAGTAGCGCACACAGGAATTT
>BMAV01014016.1:297463-313913 GCA_019973955.1 Trichonephila inaurata madagascariensis
AAAATTTCAATTTGTTAGATTCGAATCAAATATATTTATAATAGTTACATGAAAATGTTTAAATTAACTTAGATGCAATTTTACTAACTTTCAATGTGAGAATGGAACAGAAACTGTATCATAATGTCCCTGAAGTAAATTAATTATGTTTGTTTACAAAAACAAAAGTTTGTATAAAATAATACAATCTTTACTTTTAAAACGACCGTTGAAAATGTTAAAGGATGTCATCACTAAACCATTATATTTTTGTACTGATTAATTTTCGATGGGAAATAAGTCTTTTTTAAAGAACATGATTTTTAGAATTATTTACCCAGGTTTTCGAAAATAAAAGAATTTTTCCGTTTAGTTCTTTATTTCCAAAAGAAGAGGATAAAATGTAATGAAATTAAATATGCATGTAAACTGTTGTAATACAAAAACAGTACAAAAGTTGCGGTGTACAAGCATGATCGTGTGTGAGGTCCATAGCGACGGAAAATCCAAAGGAGAGGTTACAAGATGGAACAAGAAATAGGATTAATATGGAGCAATCTCTTAAAAATTATACAGCTTTTACAACAGGAATTCAACCCGGAAAAAAGACAGTTGGAATCGCTGGGGCAGGTTTCCCTCTTCCAGAAATAATATTTCTAAGTCTTAGGAGGTGGAAGACGAGTTACAATTGTCCTCCTAAGAGCATTCCAGATATGCCCTATAGAGTTAAGGCCTAGAGATCTGGCTGACTTATCCATCTAATGAATATTTTCACTTCCCATAAACTCCACATAAGTCCAAACGATCTTTATGTGGACGAGCATTGTCATCTATCAAAATGAAATTAATACACTAGAAAAATGAACGTACAGCTCCAAAATCTCATCTCTATCGCTCAAAACATTCACAGAGCCTCTGACAAAAACATAGGGGGCTATGCATTTGCCCAACATAGTGCCTGGGCGGACCATCAAACTTTCGATCTCATACCAGTCTCTTTCTCAAATGCTGCAGGATACGCAGCGAATCCCTGTCTTCCTCCAGATAAAATGTATATCCAGAATTAGTGACTAGGGTGAATTTAGATGTCTGTAAATACAGTCTGGACTTGTCAGTGATATTCTAATGATTTCTAGTGTAATGTCTATGTCCTCTGCACCATGCGAAACGGGATCTTCTGTGCATAGAGGAGATGGGAAGCAAACATTAGGTCTTCTTGCAAACAAACATCTCTCATGCACTCTTTTGGAATTAATAATCTTTGAAACTTGTGTTTCTGTGGTCCTGTAAAGTTCATGAGCGAGCACAAAAGCTGATGCACACCTATTATGACTCTCTGTAGTGAACAAATATCAATCTTCATTGATCATCGTAACTCTTGGACAACCTTCTCCAATTTTCTCTCTACAGATTTTGTTTCCATATAAGCTGCACATATTACTGAAGGTATTATTAAAGTCTCTAACAATCTGCATTTAAGGCTGCCTTACCTTGTCTTGAAGATTCTCCACTTTATTCTTTTATCCAGATGAGACAGCAATTACTCATTCTATTTGTTTTTGAATTTTCCCGAATGGAACTTTAAACTCATGAAAGTCGTTTTAGTATACAAATGGTCTTAGTATTTCTTGCTCAGAAATTACAAAGCATTTTATTCTAAATGAGCACCTCCACACACAAGTATCCGCTCATGTACTCATCGCAAAAATACCTACCCTATCATCCTTTATTTTTTCTACTGAATGTTCCTTTTTCAAAGGTCATGGGAAATAGTTACGAGAAAAAGAAATGAATGAGAAAATTTATCAAAAAATGACTTACAATCAAATTTCTCCCATTGAAAAAAAAATCCCAAATTGAAAAAGGAAATCTGAAAATAAAGTAAAACAAACACAAACACTCATTAAACAAATGTTTTTTTTTAGAAAACAATTAGAAAAAAGCTACTGAAGTAATGAAGGTAAACAAAAAATATCCTTCCCATACTCATTTTTATTTCAGTGATATAATGCAGAAAAACGAAAGTTTAAAATATTTAAAATAACTAAGTGCATCCCTTAATAACAAAAAAGTCTCATTTTACCATATAAACTTTCAAGGTCACTATGAACTGTAAAACGCCTATGCACTTCTTTTACCAACCCATTTCCCATTAAACTTTATCCCGAATACGGCTAATATTCAAAAGAGTGCTATTTTGCATATTTGGGCAGGGTCAGCAACGCAATTACCACACAAACGCAGCTTCAGCAGCGCGACCAGTTCTCCTGCATTCCATGGCCATCAGCAAAAGCGAAAGTTAGCCATAGCGAAAGTAAGGGAGTAAAGGGAATATCAGGCAGTACTGAGGCACAGTAGAACACTAAGCCGGCAACGACCTTAACACCGGTCGAACAGGTAACGGTTTAAAACCGACGAAGCTATACTTCCATCGCAGATAAAGGTCAACAACCAAAACTTGAAACGAAAAACGGCCGTTCACTCTTTTCCATCAACACTGTAGTCACGCCGTTTTAGAGAGCATCGACTTCTCTTAAGCTGCGGATGTAATGCTGTGTTCAGTAGCTTTGACGGTGTGTTCTCCCTTAGGCGGATGAACGAACCTCTTCTGATCAATGGCCCGACAGTATAGTCCTTTTACTTTTTTTATTTCACCACAAGCATAGAATCTCCATCCGTCTTTACCTGAATGGTTCACTACGTTTGGATTTAGAGTTGAAGCCCGAAATCCCAACTCTTCACTGGAGCGATTGAGTCGTGAAGACGTGTCGTGAGAGATTCTCATCGATTTCTTGGCATTGGTCGTGCATGCTTACCCAGGAAACGGTATGACAGAATAATAGTCAATTCTTAACGTCTGACTATATGTTAGTGTGTCATAGTTTTACGGCATTCTTAGAAAACTCTTCACATGTCACAACATTACAGTGAAATGTAACTAAATATATTGTGGCTGTAATCTGATGAAGAGATCTTGTCAAATTGGATCTCAGGAATAAATTCCTAATTAACTGCAATGAAGGGGGAAGTATACGAAGGATATATAAACGTAGTATTTATGGATTTAAAAACAATTGTGATACCCCATGCCCCTGGGGTATCATCTCTTCATCCACGCGACCTAGATTTGTAGGGATAAAAGATTGTCCACTCGAACCTTCACTAATAAAGCTAGTTTATTATTATCTCAATTTATATTAAGCAATGCAACACAAGTCTTACTTAGAGGAAAACGATCAGGAGTGATATGGCATAATTAAGGTATCCGACTACGTTCGGAACCGTGATTTTAAAAAGGCGCATAAATGGATAATTTTCAAGATATTTAGTGTCACTTAAATTAGAATACATGTATAAATTTGTTTTAAGGACATTTTGACAAAAAAAAAGTTATTTAAACACAATATTTCAGCTAAAAATTAACTTAAAATAACCTTTTTTCAAAACGTTCTCGTGAAAAATGCTTCTATTATAATAATATTTTGCCTGTATATAGCTCAGACCTCTGTACAGAGGCTCAACTATGATTTTTGAAAAATTCACATTATTTTCAGTTACAATCATTTGAAATAATTATCAGCGTTTTTTTCTTAAAATGTCTCCCCTCTGTTGTGTGTGTCGTAAAACACGGATAAACCCACTTCTAAGTTATATATTTCAAAAATTCTAGTTGAGCCTCTGTACAAAGGTCTAAGCTATATGCAGACAAATTATTACTATAATAGAAGCCTTTTTCACAAAATGAGAACATTTTGAAAATTCTTTGTTCTAAGCTAATTTTTAGCCGAAATATTGTACTTAAATAATTTTTTATTGTAATACTATTTCTAAAACAGTTTTACATACATTTTCTAATCTAAGTGACACTAAATATCATAAATATTATCCATTTATACGCTTTTGCAAAATCACGGTTCCAAACGTAGTCGGATACCTTAACAATTCTTAGCAAATAGAGCATTAAATCCTACTCATTATCTTTATGATAACTTAACCTCCGAATCTTTATCTATAGCCGATTCCTTAACCATCTAGATTCCGCTCTATCATTAAACTTTAATAAACAAGCTCTTACCGCTATCACACGGCTATCAGCAACCAAGCTTTATATCTTGTCTTCTAATCCTTTAATCTTCTGTATATATCTTATTATTCGACTTGATCCGGCTACTATGCAACTTTCTGGCTTCTAACCGGCTTCTAACCGACTGGCTTCTAACTCATATAATACTCTCCGGCCTCCAGCCGACCCCCTCGCAATGAAAAAACTCCAATATATATAATCATTCCTAATCTGCATATCGCATTTTCTTCTTGAGAAGGTTGGAATGAAATGCCATTCTGGCCCCAAAGATTCCCCAAGAGGATTAATAGAAGGCGCGATAAAGCCCCGTCACACAACCACCTAAGATCTTTGACTTCACATATTGCGCAAAAATAATAGTGTTGCGAAAGTACTCAGTACCACATATCTGTTGAATCAGATGGCACATATTAATGGTTCATTTAAAAAGCAGGATATTTTTTAATGTCTGTTAGAATTATATTAATGACATTTAATCGCTTGAATAATTCATGAAGTAATTTTAAAGTAATTTCTGATGTAAGTCTTGCTTGAAGTGAACCCTAGCTGAAAAATACAAATTGAAGCTTCGAATAGGAAGTTAAGGTCTTATTGCTTAATATTAAGCTACAATTTTTTCAAGAATACTCTAGTTTTCTGACTAGGGCCAACTTGCTTAGAAAGAATATGCTATGATGCTATATGACTAGGGCCAACTTGCTTAGAAACTTATCAGAAAGAAAACGGTAAGCACAGACTCAACTTACGGCATTTCACGTTATATAACAATTTTAACAATCACCTTTAAAACAGTATATCTCAGCTCATAATAAAATGTATTAATCAATATAAGAACCATTAGAATCTATGCACCTTTGCCAACAAGAAACAAGCCTATTTGCATTTCGACAACTTAGAATTCGGGTATTTAAGAACCGATTAATTCTTTAAAAGAATTTTGAGCTGCTGCTTGATTGTTAAATACCTTCTTTTGCAGAAAGTTGTCTAGGTGCTTTAAAAAGTGAAAGTCGAACGTTGAGAGTTCTAGTAAATAAGCTGTGTGAGATAAAGTTTTATGTATTTCAGTTCGTTCAGTTTCAGCTCAGTCATTTGTAAGGCATGCGGTTTGGCGTTGCCATGGAGTAGAAATTTTTTTGTGAAGTTTCTCAAAATATAATAGTTATTGTTGTGGGTAAATTACAAAGATAGTAATATTTACTCCTTTTAAATAAAAGTGAATAATAATATTTCTTTTCATTGTTTGGAGACTTTTATGGCTTCCTTAAATTTTTCATATAGATGAGTTATTATTTGAATATTTAAACTACCCTTAAAATGCATATTGTGTGAAATGCTAAATACATATATGAATTATAAAAGGGGAAAGTGCTTATACCAAACAAGTAATATAAAAAAATAGTTTTTAAGTCAATTCCTACTTAGATCAACAACGAAAAATTTTATTTTAGCTACTTTTTATTAAATAGTTACAATTAATATAAATATGTACTATATACATAGGACAGAATCACAACATTAAGTGGTAATTAGTTTTTTTTAATTATCATTAAAATATCGTATTGTCCTTTTAATTTCAGTCCAACTGAATTCTTTAACATGTGAGAAAAAAACCTTTTCAAGTTTTGACACAAGTCGCCAAAATGGTCGCAAAGTCACCAACGAGGCTGTATTTGTAATTCTTTAAATAATTAGTTTTAATCAATTAATTTTTATTAATTATAATTAAATTATTGTATTGTCATCCAAAATGATCCTGTATATAAAATTTCAGCTCAATTCAGCGCTTTAAAATGTATTTTATTAACGATTGAAAATTCCACCAAGATAAATAAATATACAAATATATAAATAAATAAATATATAGAGACAGTGCGAGCTAATAGTGGGAATTGAAAAAAGAAAGAAAAGAAATGCTAATACCTAATGCTTAATGCACAAAACTTGTATTTTTCAACCCTAACAATGAGTAGAAAAATCTAAATTTTCTCATACTAAATATTTTTCACAGATATCGCGTTTACTCGAATCTGTCGCCCTTTTTTTGCAATGTTAATGCTACTGCAAATCAGGTGTGGCTTAGAATCGAAAGAAGAAATAATATGTTGGAAGGGGCAATTAAATCAATTCCGTATTCTTGTATGTACTTAAAAATTTATAATATTGGTAAAATTACTAATCTCATTTCTTAGTTTTCATTTTAAATTTATTTTAATTTCGAAAAATTGGATATCGATAAACCATTTTACGCTAGTTTTCATTTTTCACAAAAACTTGTTGAGAAATTTGGAGTGCTTGCTTAGAATCGACGGCTGCTTAAATTCGAATAAATATGGTAGTACAATATTTTGAAAAACATTTTGTTAAGTGCTTCATGAACCATGTATCAGCTAGCTCTCTCTTTCTGGTGTCCTCTTAAGTTGACCGAAGTTCATAAGTACGAAGTCCTTACTCAACTTTTCTTGTGTTGCTTCTAAGAGAAACGACGTTAAAAAACAATCAATTTATAAGTACATTAAATAAGCAAATATTTTAACATTAAGTTTTTCATCTATAATTTTTAAATTATTTTCTTTGTAAAATTTATATACATAAGTATAAAAAATATTTATTATTTCTTTATAAAAATACGTCTTTACTTGCATTGAGATTGTTACAAGGAAAACGAATATTCTTTTTAGGTTAAAACTCTTCTTGTGAAAATAATTTTATAACTGAAGTTTGATTTCAATAAATTAATTTTATTTTTGTTTTTCGTTTTACTTAAACCTAGAAACTCAAACCTAGTTTTACTCAACAGTCATTCACCTACTTTCAAAAAAATTCTTTTACTTTAACTATCAAGTTTTCAAAGTTTATACATTTCAGCTAAAAATGCTTTCCAAGTTCATGGATGATATTAACTTTTTCCATTGTGACAAAAATAAAAGTAGAAATCACGAATCACTTATAATAATACTTGAACAAAATGAAAACTTAACATTTGAAAATGAAATTTAGTATTCTTGAGAATAACTATATATCTGTGCATAAAAACTTATATTATAAAGTGTATATGTTTATAAAAATATAATTATGAGTTACTGAAATTACCTAAAAACATTGATCTCTTTATATAACGCTTTAACTGTAAAAAAGGATTTGATACTTCCAAAGGAAGTAGGAAAGATTGCAAAATATCATTAGGATTCTTTTGTTACGCAATAGCAATCAAACAAAACGAATTTTCACAGAGGATTTAGCAGCCTAGATTGGTTGATTTCTATCTAGATTGATCATCAAACCAGCTCATACATAATAAGTTGCTTTTTGATAAAATGGTTAATTTGTAAATTTTGTTGGCATGCATCAACGATTTTTTTTTCCTTACAAAAAAAGGAATTCAATTATTGTGTTCTAAAAAACTTAAATGTGGCTATTTAACAAATAATTACACTTTTTTATGTATATAATGTCCGAATCCGTAACTGTTAGTTGTACTTTGAATTAAAGAGAGCGTCGGATTCGTTTGAAGTATTACTTTTGATGTCCCTATCCGAAAAAGATAATGCGTTCTACAGTTTTTCATTTTCAACTCCCACTTTTTCACCAACAAACTCTCAAACAATTGACAAAATTATAAGATTTCCACCATAAATATTACTAAGTAGTATCATAATAAAGAGACGAAAACCTCTGTATCGAACTTGCAAAGTGGAAATAGTTAATTCTTTCTTTTTTTTTTTTGACACATTGCAAAAGAATTAGTGAGTGAGTGAGAGTTATAACGTATATTTACATCCCACTAGAAAGCTGAAAAAGAACCAAAGCTTTAAAACAATTAAGACTGATGGCATTGGAACATTATATCAAATACTATAATTGTACAAAAATTAAATGGAAAATTTTCAAAAAGCTAAATCGAGAAGTTAACTGGATAAGTTGAAAAAGTAAGCGAAAAAGTTAAGTCACTTGTATCTATATATCCTACTGTTTGAAAGTTAAACACTTGAAACAGTCATTCCACCCCCCACCTTTTCTTTCTCTCTCTCTCTCCCTCTTTTTTTTTTTTTTTTTTTTTGTTGCTAATATTGCTTAAACATTAGATTGCCCAAAGAAGTCATTTTGACTGCTTTTTAATTTCAATTAGAAAAAAAATTACGTACATAATGCACATATCTTAGAATTTTTTAGAACATAATTTTTTTCTAAGTGAAGTTAACTCTTTTTTTAATTTTAATAATTACTAATAACTTGCTATATGACGGTAAATAATATAAAAAATATTAAAACTTAATTTTAAACAAATTTCTTTACACATTAATCATTCTTTCACTATGCAGTCATTTTGACTGCTTTTGGGCAATATAGATATATACTAAATTTCAGTCTTTCTAGTGTTAAATTTGTAAATAGTAATTTGTAATTGTGAAATAGTTTTGTAAAGCTTTTATATGGGCTTTTTTTTCAAATAATTATATTTTGAAGGCAATACGTTTAAAAGTAGAATGCGTTTTTAATAGTTTTCCTTGTAAGTTAAAGTTCATTTTTTTTAATTTTCCCGAATATAAAATTTAATTAAAAATTAATTTGACCGAATTAAAATTTTTTACATTTTAAATTTTTTTATTGGAAATCAGATTACATTATAATTATTTTCATTAATATATAAATTCAATATTAGTTCTATACTTAGATGAATCCTTGAAGCATAATTTTATTTATAAAAAGCGAGAGGAAGAACAAGGAGTTTCTTATTTTCTCCGCAATGATTTGCAAATCATTTTCAAGATTTTAAAAACAGTCTAATATTATTGAAAAGGAATTTTCGAGAAGTTCTAAGAATGTATTTAATATATTTTTTGATGGTGCTTCAGTAGCTAATTGTTTAAATATTACTAATAAAAAAAAAACTCTGCATGCAACAACTACAATTATCTTATGCTGGGAGTCTAATTAAATTCATCGAAACAAATTTAATTTGCAGTCATATTGACTAATCGAGGAAATATATTACAGTTGGATTAAAGATGAAATGACAGAAAATTTGATGAATTACCCGGAAGAGGAAATCAAACACCTTTTATTTTACACTTACAAACAATAGAAAATAATTTTCTCGTCAATAAGTTTTCCCACGAGAAGCACATTTTATTTTAAAGTTGGTAAAAAAGACCGAAAATTCTCATGAATAAATTTTAAAAAAAGGTTTAAACAAATAAAATTAAGCGAAATAAGACCAGTGTTTTACTTTGAAAAGAAAACTGGATACTAAAAATTGTTTTCTTGCTGATTGATTTTATATTTTTATTGAAAGAAATCTATAAGAATGTACTGAGCTTATTGTCCCATTTCTCATCGGTTATAGCAAAGTAACTTTTAAATGGTGCATGAAATTGAATTAAAACCATTGTTATACTTTGAAAACAAAACTGTTTACTAAACATTGCTTCTTTTTAGGATGATTTTATATTTTTATTGAAAGAAATCTATAAGAATGTTTAGAGCTTATTGTTCCATTTCTCATTGGTTATAAAAAAGTAACTTTTAAATGGTGCTTGAAGTTGAATTTTGGCAGTGAACTAAAACTTTTTAAAAAAATTGAGTGTTACCTAAAACAATAAAATTATTTTTTTCCCTTGATTTTCGAATAAATTATGATTTTTCAAAATGATTATAATGATTAGAATCATAGAATAAATTACTGCGATGTAATTTTCAATTCTAAAATTATCAAACATGTAAATTTGGTACTTATTATTTCAGGAAATTAAAAATTAAAAACATTTCAATCATTAGCTCCTCATAAATAATATTTAATAGATAATTATACGTATCTTAATGAAATGCAATTTTTAAGATGGGTTTTTTTTTCCAACTTTATATATAACACTCTGGGAATTTTATTTAGGAAAAAACTAACCTTGGGGTTTCAAAACTGCTGCAGCAGATTTCGTTAATTGTACGAAATATTGCAGTTTTAAGATTTTGATATAAATAATTAAGCTTATATATATATATATATATATATATGAGTAATAATTAAACTTATATATGAAACAACCATCTATTTCTAGAAACCATTTGTCAACATCTAAGTGTAGTTATATTTTATATTTCGAAATATGAGTTTCTCTCTCTTTTTTTTTGTGTGTGTATGTGTGTGTTTGACAGTGAGAGAATTTTAAAGTTAACATTATTTAATTAATGTTGTTTTCAAAATGTTGAAATATTATGACTTTATTAAAAAAAATAATAGAATTGTGAACGAAGAAAGAGAAGATATTTCAAAGTCTTAAAAAAAATTAGCTGCTTATATTTGTATAGCTAAACTGTTTCAAATGGTAAAAAATTTCTCATTTTCATGAAACACCCCAAAACTTAAGTGTATGATATAATAGATTCAAACAGCAAAACATTTGAGTTAACTATCAGTTTTCCTTCCGATGTTATACAAAAAGTATTATGTAAGTATTATTATTAAGTATGTCTTAATTTTAATAATTCTTTAAGATATCTATGCATAAAAAATGTATTTTCTCTAGGAGTCCTCAATGATGAATTTTGATTTTGTCCTATCATGTATTCAAAGTGATATAAATCTTGATTGTAATCAATCCATCGGTAAAGTAAAAATGTAACATAGAAATACAGTCTGACCTCTATTTAACGAAGTCGCTAAATCGCGAAAAAAAGTTCGTTACATGGAAAATTCGTTATATAGAGGTTCATCTTCCGACATACTTTATAAACCGCATAAAACAAATTTTAAATTCATAAGCTCTATATATTAAAAAGAAAGTACTCCTTTTTTTAAATTAAAATACATATTTTTTAATTTATTTTACCAAAAAAAAAAAAAAAAGAAAAGAGAAAGAAAATCTTCAAGGACACACCAAGAACAAAGAATGTCGAGGAATAAATACACTGTATTTTCAACACTAAAAAATAAGTTTTTATTAAACTTGATGAATTTTAAGGACATTTTCTAATTAAAAGAATACAAGTAATTTTAATCACACATTATTTTATAACATTATTTATTTATCGAAAATGTTTCCAGTGAACTGGACATTGGGGGTTGAAGGTTGCCACTTCTTCGATGAAACACCCAGAATTTTATTGCTCTCGGCGAGCTAGGTACTTAATAAAACCAGTTCAAAATTTATGACCACCGTAAAATGCGTTAAAAGAGAGAACATTTTGAAATATCCAGAAATACTTTAAAAATAGAGAGAAAAAAAATTGAATCACAAGAGAAAAAGTTCGTTCTATGGAAAATGTACTTCGGTATTGGGAGGTTGTTTTACGAAGAAAATTGTGAAATGTTCTTGGTTCCAAGGAAAAATTCGCTATATAGAAAAATTCGCAATATAGAGGTTCGTAATATGGAGGTTTGACTATATTTGATATATTTGAATTATTAATTGTTTCTTAACACCCACTTTGAAGCAACAGAAGAGTTAACGGCGAGGACAGGGGCGGCTCTAGGGCCGTACAAACCGGACCCTTGCCTGGGGCGGCAAATTTTAAGGGCGGCATTTCGATCAAATTTGAAAAATATATTTTGTATTGTTACAAAAAATTTGATACATTTTCTGAAATGTTATTGGGTCTGAATTTGATATTTCATTTAACGTATCTTAATTTTTTTTACTTTTTCTCTGTATATTTAATGACAGTTTTCTTTTATGTTGAAACTTGAAGGGTTTGAGGCGGGAATATATGTTAAAGCATAAAGTTTAATATGTGTTTACACATCTTTAACTAGTAACTTTCTCACCATTCCGGAGTGAGGTCACAAGTGACATTCCTTTCACCCTTATGATGTCCGGTTCCAGCTATCCAAAAGGGGACAAGGGTAATAAGAGATTTGGGTAGATACAGAGCCACAGGATACGCTTTATTTTAGTCTTGAGTGTAGTTATTATAAATTAAAACAAATGCTTGTGGTCCCCACCATTAGTAGACTATTTTTCGAAGAAATTGAACTGCTTAAATAGACGATTCCTTATCTTCCATTTCATTCGTTTGAAATAATAACAAGTAATTACATATCCTTAATTTCGAATTATTTTGAATTTTTAAGACTTAAAATAATACATATATAGAGAGAGAGACAGAGAGAGAGAGAAGGGCGGGGCATTTTCCATTTTTGTCCGGGGCGGCAAAACTGCTAGTACCGGCCCTGGCGAGGAACTTAGATCATGGGAAGATGAAAATTGAACCGGCACTCACTCTCCAAACTTCTTCCCCATACCAACGTCAGAAAGTGGTCGCGGTAGCCTAATGGTCATGGTCATGATTCGTGTCTTGAGTTCGAGTCCTAGTACCATTGTAGAGGAGATCTGTCGATGCTCAAAGTCCTCCCCTTGGTGAGGGGGTGGTCGGCTCAGGTGTCATCTTCTTCACTTGACCACGATTCAAAATTAACTAAATCCGTTTACCAATAGCCTTCGCGCGTATTATCTTATACATTTACTCAGCAACGTGAAGAGTTGGATCTTGAACAGATTCAGAACTGCTATTTGGCATTTTTAGCATTTAATTTAAGAAACGAGAAATATATGACAAGCTTTAAATTTTAAAAGTACAGTCGGACCTCTATATAACGATTTCGCTAAATCCCGAAAAAAAGTTCGTTATACGGAAAATTCGTTATATAGAGGTTCATCTTTCAATATACTTTATAAACCACGTAAAACAAATTGTAAATTCATAAACACTATGTATTAAAAAAGTAATTAATCATACTTTCTTGTAAATTAATATCTATTTATTTTATATATCTTACCCATCAAGAAAAGAAAGATAAACTGCAAGGAAAACAAGAAAAAAGAATGTAGAGGAAAATTCTGTATTTTCAACATTAAGAAAATAATATATATTAAAAGTAATGAATTTTAAAGACGTTTTCTGATTTAAAGCATACAAGTAATTCTAAATATACATTATTTTATAACTAGAGATTCTAAACATACATTACCACAAGCTTCTTTAAATTTAATTACTCATAAAATTTGCTAATTTTGTTTTAAAAAAATGCTTTGTTTCATAATGCACCTCACACCTTTGCAATGCACCAAAAATCCCTTCAGGGGCATTTTTCGGTATATTTTCTTAAATTTTTCTAGCCATCCATTATTTCCTAGAAATTGGTCGTATTCCAATGCCTTCTCAAATTGTTAAGTGCTTTCTCTATTACTAAAGGTCCAGAGATCGGAACATTTTTGTATTGCATTTTGTGTATCGACTTCAAAACTACCTAATCGACATCTTTATAGACACATGTTCTTAAACGTTTTGAACAAGAATTCGATGAATCGTAATTTTGTAACTTATCACAATTTTTTATAATAGCTGATAAGCTGTGTTTGGAGGAATACCAAGTTTTAAAGCAATATCCTTTATACTTTAAAAATAAGGAGAAAAAAATTGAATTACAAGAAAAAAAGTTCTTTATGTAGAAAATGCCCTTCGCTGTTTGGAGGTCATTTTACGAAGAAAATCATGAAATGTTCTTGGTTCCAGGAAAAAGTTCGCTGTATAGAAAAATTAGCAATATAGAGGTTCGTAATATGGAGATTTGGCTGTAATTTAAAGTAACCTCAAGATTCTCACTTGTTGTTTCAGCTATTTTATGCATCGTGTAAGTATCATTTCATTTATTTTTCCAATTCTTCTTTTCCAGGGACTTTACATTCATTTCTTAAAATAGACTTTTACAGATGTGCAGAGCTGAAGTGCTCTTATTCTCTTAATTTAATGTGTTAGCAACGTTTTGTGACTCAGTTTATAAGACAGAATACTGATTTAAATTTCATTATTTTCTGAAGAGAAATATCTTCTATCACCTGTTGTAGTTATTACATAGTTTTAACTGAGAATACATTGTCTTATGATTAAAGATAATTTTGAGACATCGATTGTTATTTAATTATAACTTGTATGATCTCACTATTTTTTGTTAGATCATTAAATTATTCAACTCGCTTCCAGACGAGGCGTAACTTTGTCTAATTTCACAAGAAAGAAATCTAGAGAAATATTCAATTGAATGAAACAAGGATTTTTTTAAAAAGAAGTTCTCCTTATATGAATCGGGCTTCTTAAGAATTCTGATATTACATTAATTACTAGAAACAAGGATAAACTTCAAACAAGAATTCAATGAATATTTTATTGAGTAACTTCTTAGCTCACTTCATCGAAATTATTTCAATTTTCCATTCCTTCTTGTTCTATTTTCTAATTTCATTGCTTTTTGCTAATCTTCTTATGTTAGCATATCTTTGAGAGCAAAACTATTTTAATGAATCAAATGACAAGATAAAGTGCATTAACAAGCAGAACAAATAGCAATATCTTTAAATCATGCCCTTTTCTAATATTTTTTATCCTATCGAATCATTAACGTTCCATAATTTTTAAAGCAAGTGTAAAGAGTTCAGGCGGAACTATTAAGTGGGTTATTAAAAGAAGGTTTTCCAAGCTTTTAAGCGATTAAATTCTTTATGACGTTGACTCTTCGATATAAGTGTCCATAAAATCCAACAATAGAGTAGCATTCCGATAGATAAAAAACATCCTTTTGTTTCTAGGATGACAATGCTTCATTTAAAACCCGAACAAAAGTAAAAAGTATGCAAAAATGTTAATTATTATTTTAGGTTAGTTATAAATGCGAGAAACTAAAATTATATTTAACTTTTTTTACCCAAGGTATAATTAGTGCTTTTAATAATGCAATAATGTTAAATAAAATTTAACTCAATTTTTAAGAGGGCGCGGTGTAATTAAAATAAAATTGTCTGAATTAATAGTATTTACAAATTCTTTGCTTGTAATTTATGTGTTTTAATATGAAAACAAAGTTTTTTCTCAAAAGAGCACAACATTTGACTTTTTAAAAAAATGTTAATGCATGTGAAGAGATTTTAAAACGCTTCTTCTGCTACTATTATTAACGTACGCATAAAATTTGATTTAGAAGTATGCCAAACTAACTATACCATAAAATCCGGCGTATAAAGCGCACCTATACTTTCAAGCTGCATTTTTTAGTTTTTAGGTATATTAGCCGTATAACATGTACCTACTTTTTTACGAAGGAACCTGAATTGTATAAGTGCAATGCTCTTATATTTTGAAGTCGTTTATTCGAGGTATTATCCCAGACTTTTGAAAAAATAGTAAATTCTTGAACTATAACCCCTTAAGTTCGTTAGGTATGTTATCTCTTTTAAATAAACAGTATATTCTGATCTATGTACAAGTCTAATTCTTTTTATACTTACCCTTTTGTTTATTTTTGAAGCTGTTATTTTCATACCCGGGGTGTAACGCGCACCCTTAAATTTCGATCTTATTTTTCGAGTTAAAAATGAGCGTTATACGCCGGATTTTGCGGTATATACAGCAAAATTTGGTACGGCTTTTGTGATATAACATGACTGAAATTCATAAGATAATCTTTGTTTTGTAAATACTTACAAAAATTATTTATAAAATGTATAAGATTTGTATTTAAAAAACAGTTTGTTTATTTTTTAATTAAGAATTACATGGCATAAAAGCATCCCAATTTTTGTTACATATATTAACAGCAATAGTAAGAAAAAATACCAAAACATTCGGCAAAAAAAAAAAAAAAATAAACCAGCGATTTCTTCCCCTCCCCCCCCCACAATGTTCTGAGATAAATCAATTTAAAATTATTTGCTATCGGGATATATATAAATATCAACCAACATAAAAAATTTCCGAAAATTTTATGATATAATAGAAACATTACAAAGATAATTTAGTCTAAAATATATTTATAAATTTGATTCTTCGACTAATTTTTGTCAAATTAAACGTAGTGTGTCCTCTTAAAATTAATGTTTTGAAAATTTTATGATTTTAACACTAGACTGCCCAAGGAAGTCATTTTGACTGCTTTTTAATTTTTTTTAGAAAAACAATTACGTATGTAATGCACAATTTCTTAGAGAATTTTTTAGAATATATTTTTTTCCCCAAGTGAAGTAAATTTTTGTTTATTATTAGTATTTACTAATAACTTGTTATATGACTGTAAATAATATAACAAATATTAAAAGTTAATTTTAAATAAATTTCTTTACACATTAATCATTCTTTCACAATGCAGTCATTTTGACTGCTTTTGCGCAATATAGGTATATACTAAATTTCAAATTTCAGTCTTTCTAGTGTTAAAAAACACCCTCACTGCCAACCACGAGACAACTCAGTATTAGCGCTATTGTCAAATCCGCCAGCTATGAGTTATCTCGATCGCAGTTTGCTTACTTGCCATATTTGAGCAGTTATGATAAAATTCTCATTACGTATGTCATTGTAAATATGAGCTCGTAATATTTGTATAACTTTGGTGATAAATAATTT
>BMAV01014016.1:319407-336407 GCA_019973955.1 Trichonephila inaurata madagascariensis
GGAATTAACATCAGCAGTTTTTCAGAGTTTCTATACTAGTGAATGAATAACAGATTATGATAAAGGCGGAGGGGGGATATTTCTCAAGCAATAAACTATAAAATAGCTCTCTTTATATATTACATAAAGAGAACATCAAACATCAGTTTTAGTTCTCGTAGCTCGACTCATTTTTCTTCCTATATTATATATTAAATAAAAAAAATAAAATTAATATCCACTTAACAATAAAGTTTTTAAAGTGAAAATAATTTATATCTTATCATATTATAATTTTTCTCAAATATTTTTTTTTAAATTTTTGTTTGTTTTTCAACTTTGGTTTAAAATATATATAAGAGATACATTCCCCATGAATCAAACTCTACGAATATCTGTAGCTTACACACACACTAACAAATATTTTTTAGTGGTGTTCACATTATATTAATGGCAGTATATTTGGATAAAATGTTGATTTGTGCATTACACTATTTTATGTTCCATTAATGACTTATATAAAAGAAATTGTATAAAATTATCTTTTAGCTTATTGCAACTAACCGATTTGAATGACACCTTTCAAATATCCTTAAAACTCTGAAACAAATATTTCTATAACAATTCGAAATTTCTCTTTTGAAAAAAATGTAAGGTATAGCATGTAATTACTACCAAGAGTTTATATCTTAAGAGGTCTCAGGGGTGTTAAATTTTTCTAGAGGTCTGAAAATATAAACAATTTTCAAACAGGTATAATTCTTTTAAATTCAAGTTAAATGATTCGAATCTCTTACACATTATTTATAAAAGAAGGGGGCTTCAGAAAAATATAAAATGTTTAAAATATAATAATAATTTTAAAAATCATAAGCATATGAAAATTCTATGATAAATATTAAGTAGTTTTTGCGTTGCGCACGTTATTTTCTAAAATAGAAGCCTCTGATGTATAAAACTTTATAGAATTATAAAATGTACCAAACTCTTTAAGCCCTACCCAATTTTAGTAATATATATCTTTTGTATTTCAAAATATTTGTAAAGCATTGCAATTTTTTAAATATTTTTAAAAAATGTATTTTTTTTTATTTATTAAAATATGGAAGTTATTTTTCTATTTATATAAAAATAGCTACAGTGTAATGAGAACACATTTAACTTTATTAATCAACTTATAGCTAGTAATTAAAGCTACTATTTTAGAGAATAGCATGCGCGACGTAAAACTTAATAAATATGTCTTATAGAAAAGTCTCTTATATTCATATGCTTATAATTTTTAAAATTATGATTATATTTTAAACATTTTATACTTTTCTGAAGCCCCATTTTTTTATAAATAATGTGTAAAAGATTCGAATTATTTAATTTAAATTTAAAAGAATTATACCTGTTCGAAAATTGTTTATATTTTTAGACCTCTAGAGAAATTTAACACCCCTGAGACCCCTTAATAAATTCAATATCACATTTGGAATCCTACTGATTCTTTAGAGCATTTACTACGTCGATACTTTTCAGGATTTTGTTGCAAAAAGCCAATATTTACAAATTATTTGCTATAGATGTTATACAAATATTACAAAGTTCATATTTATATAACATCTATACAAATATGAACGAACATTTATATATGAACATTTGCGAGCTACTGAAATATGACAAGCAAACAAACTGCGAGATAATTCGTAGCTGGCGTCTTTGGCAATGGCGCAAACAATGAGTTATCGCGTAGTTGGCAGTCAGCGCGTTAAAAACACATATGCCGTATTTATACGAATCTAAGCCTCCATCCATTCTATGCCGCCACCCAAATTCTCAACATATTTTTGTGAAAAAATTAAAAAAGGTGTAAAAAGGTTTATCGGTATCCGACGTATATGAAATTTAAAAAAAAATTAATGAGAACTAATAAGAAGGGAATAATTAATTTATTTTATCAGTAATAAAAACTTTTTAATGCATGATTGCTCTGATCGTCAGAGTATCATGGTCAATTTTTTCCGTCCAGAGAATTTTTCCACCTTCTACTCTAAGCCCTACCCGATTTTCAGTAGCATTTACAATGAAAAAAATGCGTGATTTAGATTCGAATAAATATGGCGTATAACTTTATTTTTATAATATGCTACTGCTGATTAGGTTATCTTATAACGTCATTCGGGAGCATATATTATGATTTTCAGAGTGTATACTGCAAAGCGAATTTGGACTTTACTGATATCCATGATCCATATATATACAAAACTGCAAGCGGAAAATTACGTGCTGGTCATAGGTTTTGCTATGAATGGCATTCAAAATTATATGCTTGGAAATATATGGGAATATATACGCCAATGATATAATGCCTATGCTCTTTTTGGTTCGTTTGAAAACATAACACACAGAAATATACGTGGCATTCATTTTTAATTCTAGCTTTAAACATATTTCAAATGTATCTTAACAACCAACTCTTAAACTTAGTAACTAAGTAGTGTCAACTTTGGTTTTTGTTGCCAATGATTTTCTTAAGTGATGTTACTTATTTGAATAAATATTTCATTAAAAACCTCATTGGTGGATTAACAGGGGTTAATTACGCGTTAAATTAAGTTGAGCCTAAAAGTCCTCACATGATGAGTTATAAAAGTTTGAAAAATGAGATTCCAACCCCTGCATAGTCCACGCCACTTAAACTTGATTCAAAATTATGAGAAGTGATAAATTACCTTCGCTAAAATAGCAAAACTTCGCATGGTTTTTATATCAAAATTGCAAATTTACTCAAACGCAGTTTTTCGGAACACAGGTGAATAAATAAATTAAGTCCCTCTAAAATTCATTGAAAATTTACCAAGTATTTTTTTCAACAACCCAGTAATCTAATACGCTGGTTGTTTTTTCATGTATCCGAATGTAAAATATTACAGACTGTATATTTATAGAAAATTGATCATCAAATTTAAAATCCTTGTATTAATTTTAAAGAGATTTCGTATTTTACTTTTAATATATTAATATTTAGACGTGATTTAAGTAAGATAATTTTTTAATAGTTTTAGCTAAATCATTTGTAAAATTTCTTTAATATGATCAGAGGATAGTGGAATAATTTCAAATACACTTAGAATGCAAGAAGAGATTGCTTCTATAAATCAAACCAAACAGAGTATTATCTTCTCATATTCGTAAAAAGAAAAAAATAAACATCAAACCTCATTTAATTAGGATTGATTCGAAAAAAAATTAAAAAAAGAAGAACCTTAATGAAAACCAATTCAGACTTTAATAAGAATTTTCCGACTTTCTAAATTACAAAGGTAAATGATATAAGTTGTTTAAATTCATTAAAATTTTAAAACAAATACAAAATTCCATAAATTATAAGTTCATTTATATAAAATTACACGAATAGAGATCAATAGGCTTTTAAGCCACAATCTCTTTCGATACATGTTTATATATATACATTAATAATTTAAGAATAAGAAAACCTATCTGTTATATGAATTTTTTTTAAACTTCTGCTTTTATAAATATATAAGAAACTTTTTTATTTAATTATAAGTAAATTCAAATGTGTAATTCAGTTTCCAATGAAGAATTGCTGAACTCCAAAATGTTTCGTTTTCTTTTTAATCCTTTTATTCTACTGGCAAGATTTTAAAATAAAAAAGAACTGTTTTCTTTGCAACTAAATTATCATGTTCTGTGTTTAACGCTCTAGAACTAGAAACCGATTAAACTACAGAGGATGAAAAAGTTGAACGACCATGCCTTCAACTAAGGCCTCGCATTTGTTTCGCTTGGCTTACATACCGTGAATTTTTAAATAAATTCTACTTAAAATGCATACTTCCATTCTTTAAGTTGTGTTCGTAAAATTAAAATCTGTAAAATATTCATAACATCCCAATTTTTGATGAATTATTTTTTTTCAGTTTCAAAATAAGAAGATACATTTAAAATAGTTACTAAATTATCCCTAAACCTTTAAAGAAATCTGTTATTTTTCCTTCAAACAGCGAGGAAAAATTTATAAACAATACGTCACTTTTGAATTATAGCGAATTGTTAACAGAGTTTTTTTAGTCTGAAACGGTCATATCAATTTCATAAATGAAACATTTGCAGAAATAATAAAAGACGAAATTGCGCTATTAAGAGACAAATAGTTTATTTTAATGATGTCCGAATTGTTTTCCTATAATCAAATGAATAAATTTTGTAAATGCGTAAAGCGCAGATTTATGCTTACAGATTGAAATTAATTTATAAGTATGAGTACAAACACACACATAATTTAAAAGTATAAAATTTTAATGAGTATTTTATTCTTTAAGTAGTAATAAAACAATTGTAGAAATAAATTACTTAAGTAGGATCAAATTAAATGCAAATAAATAAATATATAAGGGCAAATAAAATGATGAAATATCTAAATCTACTTTTCAAAGCAGTAAACTACCTATACTTTTTTTTTAAAGGAGTGAATTTAAGCCTTTTTTTCCCTAATAAAATAATTTTGATGCACAAAAATGATTTTGATGTTTTAATTTTTTTCTTTCTTTTTTGATTATCAGTTTATTTTTTTCAGGAGAAACAAGTAATATAAAAGAAAATTAAGTCAATTCCTACTTAGGTCAACAAAGAAACATTTTATTTTTTAGTTACTTTTTATTAAATAGTTACAATTAATATAAATATGCATATTCATATGACAGAATCACAAAATTAAGTAACAAAATAGAAAGCAACTTTTCATTTTCCTTTCTATATATGGTGTTGGACTATTTTTTTTGTTACTATTTATATTCATTCATTAAATTCAATTATTCTAATAAAATATAGTATAGTAAAAAAGAAATCACATTCTCAGAAATTAGGCCATCCCAGGTGGAATTCGTAACCACGACCTTTGGATTATAAGTCAAACGCGCTATCCATTGCGCTACAGGGACACAACGATTAATTTTCCTTTCTATAATATGCTGTTGGGCTATTATTTTTGTTTGTTACTATTTATTCATTAATTAAAGAATTAATATTTGAAAAAACTGTGTTAACATCAAGTGTAATCCGTTACAAGTTTTAAAAAATGTATTTGAACTTGAGTGGATGAATAGAAAATATTTTATTAACGATTGAAAATTTGAACAAGATATATATATAGAAATATATGCAATCGAGAGAGATGGAATAGAGCAACCAACGTCATTTTTTACAGATTTAAAAATCTCAAATACACATATGGAATTCAGAAGAGCAAGAATATTTGGATTACAATATTTTTATTACGCTCATTTTATCAAACCTTTCTGAATACCATCCCTTAATGCTAATCAATCTCTTGACCAAATGAAACGTTCTTAACAACTCAGCACTACAGATAAATTACTAATAAGAAACGAATAAAAATATTCTATTTTTCTCTTGAAACAGAGCTGTAGGTTTACAGTTATTATATATGTATATATATTATAAACTTTTGGTTGGAAATGTGTATCTATTTAACACTTTAGTAACATTGCTTCTACAATTTGATTTTATTTAAATTAAATAAGATTGAATAGGGGAAACAGTTTTTTTTTCGTCACATTAACACTACTTCATGGAATATTGACTTTGAAATGGAAGAGAACCAGTCTCGGAAGAGTGATTATTGCTTTAGTATCAACTGAATTAAAGAGTAGATTATCTTCTCAAGCGATTTTTCAAGTGAAACTGGCATATTTGTTAAACATGTGAGTGTTGTACCGAGTCTACGCTATCGTATAGACAACTGTACAGAGAAATAGTTTCGTCTAACGCGAATGACCCTTTCTACTTTCGTAAACTTCTTTCTTTGATAAAAAAAAAGAAGAAAAAAAGAGTAAAATCTTCACATAACTAGAAATTTAAGTTTGCACTTTGATTGTCTGATGTTGCTTACCATTAAATGTTTAAAACTTAATTTTCTTTATTGAAAAAATGCTACCTATTATTTTACTTTAGTTGAAAATGTGATTTAATTTAAATTCAGTATTCGAATAAAAAAAAAGTAGGAATAATTATTCGAATAATTATTCAGCTGAATTTTAAAATTAATAAATTTATATTTAATTCAATTACAATTTTATGTTTTCAAAATAAGGCCTAATTTTAAAAGAAACCTAAAAAACATTAAAAATTAATGATTAATTACATTTAAAATACTAATTTAATAATAACTCAGTGTGCGTAAATAGTTCTATAGCTAAATTATTTTCCATTTGTCCAAAACTTTAGAATACAAAAAGTTAATTGTTTTCCACGAAGAATAGTTAAAAACTAATAAAATATAAAAAGTTTATTCTTTTTCTTTTAAATGAATCAAAAAAGAAAATACATAGAAGATTTTGAAATCAACAAATCAACAATAAAAAAGTGTGGAATTTCATATGAAGATGTACTTGACTTTTTGTAGGGTTATACCTCACTCCATTTTGATTCCATAGGGTTATTCTTTCTAGCAATGGTACATTAAAATATTTTCGGGGACGAGATTGGTTTAAGAAAAGGAAATTATTTTGATTTTAAGACCTTTCTGTGTAGTGGAAATGTGTTTTCAACAACCCTCTGTGTGCTATTAAAAGTATATATATATATATATATATATATAACGAATAGTGAATTAGAAAAATATTTTATATTCTTAGATGATGACGAGGATTCTACATGTAATTTTCCAAGAAATTTAGGAAAATAGAGGTTACTACATACACATAATAAAACAACAAATTTATGAAATATGTTTCGGACATACTACAATATGTAAAATTAATTGTAAATTTAACATAGGAAGATGACTGATAAAGATATGAAATTGACGAATATGGAGGTAAGTATGTTTACCATGGCCTGATAAAGGGTTACGTATCTATGATAAACAAAAATGAAGCATCTCCAAATGGACCAGCACAATAAATATGCAAACGATGCAAAATTCGAAGCGTTTTAAATTTGTCCAACTCAATTTCTACGCATTCTTTTAAAGTTTAAGGTAAGTACTATGTTTAAAAATTATAGATAAAGTACCCTCCTTTAAATCCAAATCTGCTTCATAGGTTTTAATTTCTTACCTCTTCGGAAAACACATTAGACTATTTTGATAAAAGTTCCTTAAGTTTTATAAATTTGCATCTCATACTGGATTGAAAATATCTTGTTTGTTCAATTTAACATATAATCACAACCAAAAACTGGATCAAAAGTTCTGTTACATTTCCGTTTCTATTACATTTATTGCTTATTGTATAGTAAAATAACCGTACATTTCCTAATACTGCTATTGCTTCACGATTATAAGTAAATAACTGTAAATTACAAGGAACAATTTCATCTCTAATATTCAGTTTTTTATAAATGTGGCTAGAAATAACGTGTGTGTAAATTAACCCTGTATAAATTCCCATGTTTAAAACCCTATTTCCAATTTTTAATAGAGCAACAATTTTACGAGTAGGATCAAAGAGAGAATTCTGATATGTAAAATAGGCCATACAATCTCAAAATTTTATTTTCATTCATAAATTTTTAACACTATCGGTTTCGCCAGACAAATGTTCATCTATAAATCCATTTCTTCCTTTCATGGTTATGTAGACATTTACTTGAAGAAATTTATCTTTTTTGTCACTTAACAAGCTATACTGATATGTTTTTTTTAAATTATAAGTATGAAAAACAACGCAAAAATTAACCTACTATTTGATATACTATGATTTAACTTATTACAGTGAATACAAGTATATTTCCTTCGAGGTTGCGCATGCTTATTTCAATGCTATTTTAAGATATATTCTTTTAGTGAGGTAATATACCAAAGATATGTTGTCTAGTTTTAATGCGAAGTTGTTTTTACTCTGACTTATGTTAACAAACGAGCTGTTGTTTTCAAGTGAATCTAAAACAATGAAAACATATCCCTATTTTTTTAAAAACCAGCTCTTTCTTTATTAAGATAAAAATGCGACACATTTTCAATAGGTGAATCGGACGAACTTAAAGTTTGCATTTCTAACGATTTCATAAAATATTTTTGAAAGTTATAGTATCAGGTCTACAGATTATAAACCATTAATTTTTAAATTAATGTATAGGTTAAATAATTGCATAACTTAATCAAAATCTTATTATTAAACTGATATTATCCCAGAAAAACATATACAAAACAGTAAGTAAAAAGAAAATTTATGCTAAAATTTGCTAAATATTTTGTAGGGAAAATATTTTTTAATAATATGTAGAAAATTAAGTTTTATGATCGATTTTAAATCAATGGATAAAACAGCTGATGAATAAAGCTTTATGTTTATAAACACAAACGCTATAATTTAATGAACTTCACTTCGGATTATAAACATCAGGTAGAAAGTAACCAAGCCCTTAAACCTGATTTAATCCCGTTAAAATCAGTCCTCAGCCTCCTATGTTTATTATATTCATACTGAATTTTTGGAGTACCCTTCTGTTTTTATGCTTTTGATTTTCTCTTTTAATATAAGATGTACTTTTCATTATTTCTGATCCTGATTTCAAGATTAGTAAAAATGTACACCTTTTGAAATTATTTTTGAATACACACATATATATATATACACGACTTTATCGAAATATGAGAAAAATAATTGCAATTATTATATACAAGAACATTAATATTTTTATAAAAGAAATGTGTAAGAAAAATTTAAAGGGATTAAATAAACTAAAATACAAAAATTAAACATCAAATTAAAGCATATCGAAATACGAAAAGTTTACATTAAAAAAAACGGAGCTTTTTGGCAATCGCAAAATCATTCTCCAGCCGTATTCTCTGGTTTCGTTTATCCAACGATCGTTGATCCTTTGTTGGCGTTTCTGAACTACATAACAAACCTTATGGATTCCAAGATGAACAGACTTTAAGTTCTTTATTAAAACAAAAGTACTCAATCCCTAAATTTGTAGTTATTTTTTTTTACAGAAGAAGCAAAACGCATATATAATTCTAGGCATTAATAAGTAATTTCTGTCTAGTATTCCTTTGAAAATATATAAAACTACTTCACTCTTCTCCTGTTAAAAGTTTTTATTTCACTCCATATTACACATAATGATTAATTTCTAAGTTGTACTCTTCAATTTCCTGAAAGAAATTATATTTATCCTCTAAAAAGTATAAAATAAGAAAACAGCTTATTAATAAAAAGTTTTTAATGCATACATTGGATCTTCAAAGCATCGGTATTGAGTGTACGAAAAAATACAATGCGATGAAATATTTGTTATACAAGAAACAATAACAATTCAAGCTGTATGTGTTGTTTTACAATTAAACAGGAATTTTTAATATATATATATAGCTTTTTAGTTTTTGCAAGAAGTTTGATGATGAGGCATGAAATGATGGAAATGATAATGAATATTTTTAATATGTTCAATAGTTTCCATATTTAATGAATTTTTGAACCAAAATTGTAATCCGGCGCATAGCACGGATTTTTAACATAAAAAAAAATCAAAACTTACGGGTGAGAGTTAGTTATATGTCAGATATAAAAATGATAGATTTAACAATAAAGAAAAGATAAGCATAAAAATTTAGATTTCTGTAAGTATCTAAACACTGTTTATTTGAAAGAAATGACATACTTGATGAACTTTCATTATAGGATAACATGAAAATATCGTCATATTTGTCTTCAATTATATTTTCATGCACATCATCGAATTCTATTTTATTTTTTCACCATCACTATTACTCAGATCCATAAATAAATAATCAACTTCCTTTCCATCCAGATTGTTAGATATACTACATTTTTAATGACTTTTTTATTATGCCAGATATAAATACTTTCCAAGTTTTAGTAATCCACTCGTGTACTATTTCTAGACTTAAAAAAATAAGAGCATTGCACATACACAGGTATTTATTTGAATCTAAGCCGCACTTTTTTTTTCCAATGTTAATGCTACTGAGAGTCGGGTACGACTAAGAATCGAAGGGGGAAATTAAACAAGATAGTGACAATTAAAGCAAATATAGATTCATGTATGCATTAAAAAGTTTTTAATCCTGGTAAAATAAATTAATTATTCATTTCTTGTTAGTTCTCATTCTATTTTTTTTTTTTTTTTTTAATTTCGCAAGTGTCCGATATCGATAACTCCTTTTACACTATTTGCTTTTCACAAAAACGTGTTGAGAATTTGGGATGCGGCTTAGAATAGATGGCGGCTTAGATTTGAATAAATACAGTACATTTAAAACTTTTTCGTTAAAAAAAAGAAGTCCGTGTTATACGGCGAATACATCAAAACTTAAAAATTGTAATGTGGAAGTATAAATGCGTTATAATACGTCGGTGCACGTTATACACCGGAATATTTGGCATTTATATCTAAACTTCATATCTATCTATATTAGTTACATACTATGGTATAATTTAAAATGATAGCAAAATAATGAAAGGAATTTTGAATAAGTGAGCCACTTTCAGTATTATATTTCACTCTATATAATTCCAGGATTTTAATTATATTAGTTCTTAATATGTATTGTTGTTGTTGTTACTAATGCCACCAGCCTCACGATGTCAGATCGAGTTCCACGAAATTCATCGCGGCAAAAGGCTAGATGTACGCCTATCGTTAGCTGTAGCTTTGAACACCATGCAGGTAACAGTACGTTTTAGCTTGTTTCCTTCACAATTTTGAGAGAGAATGCCCTATGGGTAGTTAGGGGCCTCTCACCTCCCTTCCCCTTCCTCCAGCCTCATGTGGGGACTTGCGGCTCGACGGCTATTTAGAGCAGTGTTCCGCAACCTTTTTATCGCTGCGGACCGGTCAAAGTTTGATAATTTTACCGCGGCCCTCTGAGAGTGGGATATGTTGATTGCTTATATTTTAGATTGTTTTAATTTGACAATTTTAATTCAGTTACATTTAAATATGCCTTCAGAAAAAAATACAGTTACACCAAAAATGAATAAAAGTAATTTGACGTGGAATATAACGTGATTTCCGTGGAAAGTTGCGCAAATCCAAGAGAAATGCACCACTCTCAATAAAATGGCAATAGTTAAATGTTCTTTAGGCGACCCGGCACTATTTGATCCACGGACTGGTGGTTGCGGATCACTGATTTAGAGTACCTCCATGGATTTGCGGCATGGGGGTACTCTAAACAGCCGTCGTTTTCATTTGCAAACATACATTTGTCGTCTGTATACATTTGCAAACAACCATGCCTTCTACAGGATTTGAACCCAGACACTACGGCACAGCAGTCAGTGTCGCTAACCACTATACCGGATGGACGACTTAATAAATACTTCTTAAAATAAACAATTGTTTCTATCTCAAACTCTGTTTCCTTTTATTCACATAAAACAGTTTTATTTTAAAGCAAATTTTTTATACAATGATCACAAACATGCTTAATACCAATGTGTCACTGGGTGAGTTACAAAAACCGTGAAATCTTATTCAGGCAGCGGAACACGACCAAGCTGATTCTTTCACTCTCAATCGTTTCTCCTGAAGCTATTCACACAACTGTGACTAGTTATTCTGTCTGTTGACAGTTCAATCTATCTTTATTGTTCGGTTCAAGCTTCATTTGTATACGCAAGGGACCGAAGCGTTACTAAGTTTCCCGACTCCGAGGAATGTCTGTCAAAGAGTTGAATGTCCATTGAGAGTGATGATTTGAATCTCAACTAGGCATGTAGATGACACATCGATCCGTCCTGAAATAATTACCGGATTTTCCGACTGAGAAATTTGTTTATAATAAAATAAATCGAGCGATCAGTTATAATTTTAATTTGTTTTTGAGTACACACAAAAACTCTCATTCATTCTCCATTTTTTGATACTTCGTCACATCTTCACAGTAAAACTTTGAGTTTTAAGGAAAAACTTACTTGAAATTATCCGCTGAATTATATACCACTGAATATTCATTACTAATTGATTTATTAATAAAAAAAATCGATGGATTACAGAAAAAAAAGTCCACTCAAAATGAATGATTAAAAGAGCACTCTAAATGACACTCTTTGTCAACAAAAGCAACATTAGTATGAATTTCTAAGATGCATAAAATAAAACAATTTTAATTTTGTGCTTAGCTTGGAAAATAAAAATAGTTCGAAAATACTTTTTTCATGCCAAAGGATTTTCAGAATGCCTGTGTTACATAAATATTAGAAAACTTTTTTTTCTCAATAACATCGATGGTTTTTGTTTGAAATTCAGTGTAAGACAAAATAGATAGACGGTCATAATTTTATCTGATTTCTTGGATTTTTTTTATAATCTAAAAAGTAATAATTTTTAGTAAAAGCTTCATAGAAGCGAATTGTCTGAAGTAGAAATTTAAAAATCGTATTTCTGTAATGTAAAAAAGAAGAAATCTGAATGTGAAAGAAGTAAAATTCTTAGTCATTCTAGAAGTGCAAATCGCAATTTTTTATTAAAAAGCAATTGTATGGAACGATCTGGCTACAAATATAAGTTATCGACAAGTGACTTTAGACGCTCGCACCGAAGACGGAAAACGGCAACGAATAAATGTCTTATGGAACTGTGTAGAGAAGTTCGAAGTTGAATGTGTGCGGTAAACTTAGAAAACAGAAAGAAAACCAGGATTTATAAAAGAAACTCCGCAAAGAAACATGTTTAAAGTAGACAAATAATACCATGTCCTGGAAATGTAAATGGAAAAAATTGTTATTTTTGAAGGAGAAAGATTTAGCTTAAATGGTTCAGATGGCAACAACTACTATTAACACGACTTATGGCAAAAATCTTGCAAATTTAACAATAGGTCAGTGAGCATACGGAAAGCGGGCTTCGTTATGGTGAGGCACTTTCTAACATGGACGAAAATACAATCTACGAGGAGTAGGTTACGAGGTGGACTAAGATGGTTGCCAAGATATGCTAGACGGAATTTTGATTCCCTTCTAACCACTTTTAGGAAGACCGAAATGGAAATTCCGATAAGATAATACTATCATTCATGTATCTATGTCAACAAAAGATAAGATTAAATGAGAAAAGACTGATGTGTTATATCTTGACCGAGTATCAACCTTGACCTAAAATCCATTGAGAAACCTGGGAGATAGGTTGTTTTGCCGAGTATAAGAAAATAACAAACAAAGTCATTCAATATATGTAACAGAAGTAGCCAAAATGGAGAAATAGAACTTAACTCCAAAACCTTTTCTTAAAAATAAGATTAAGTAGGTAGTAAATTGTTTGTTTTGAAGCCATTCAGAAAAAAAGGTTTATAATCTTGTTAAATTTGCTAAACCTTTCATTTCATATATGAAGCCGTATAATTTTGTCAGCTATTTTTTGGTACTTTTTATGTGAAGCTGCTGTTTTACTTTTTCAAAATGAATTCTTACATGTGTGTGACTATATTTTGCTAAAAACTTCATGTACTGACAAGGAGCTTTTTGGTTTTTTAATTAAATATATCTTCCATTTACCTACAGCCTATTGAAATATAGTGGAAGGTAAGCCTTGAAGGTAAGAGACAACAAAAATTAATAAAAAACTTCAAAAATGTTGTAGTAGATGTTAAATGCAATGACTTTGCGTATAACAGAGGTACGCGAGTAAAATCCAATACTATCCCAAGCCCTGATACCAGGTGAAGGATCTATGTAACGATACGTAATACAGAAGTCAGGCCACCTCTCGACATGGTGCCATCAGACTCGGATACAACCATTCTGACTTTGTAAGCTGAATCCCGTTTCATTTGAAATGACAATGTCGTGCCATTCCTTTGTCCATGGCCAGCGTTTAACACACCATTGTAGCCATGTGCATCTGTGGAGTACTGTCAAAGGAAATCTCAGTAATGGACGCTTTGTTGAAATCCTACGTGCCACAGGCCACATTGTGTTGACTGATTTTTATGCTACAAACTCTAAATCTTATTCAAGGTTTTTCGGTGTTGCAGTGTGATCCATCACTATTGTGCACAACATGCTTTTGCTGTATCTGTAGAGTTCCGTTGTTTGTGCAATCCCTCCAATCGGTTGATCTCTTCCTGCACCAAACCATTTCAAACTCAAAACCTAACCATCTGACTTTTTTTTTTTTTCAAGAAAGCATACTGAAATATTTTACTCAAAAAACAAAGGTAAAACACACTTCCAGTACTTCTAAATGTGTAGTGCAGTGGCGCAAAGAAGGGGGAGGGGGTCCCGGGTCTGGAAATCCTTCCAAGCCCTTGAAATTTTTCGATTGATTATAATCCTATGAATATACGACGTAAAATTTAATTATTTGTTGTAAATAATTAATTTTATTAATAAATGGTAATTATTTATTCAATAATTACCTTTTTTACAGTTTTTGTTCCCGAAAATAGACAAAATCAAAAGAATAAGTTGGGCGCCGTATTGGAGCATGATACGAGAATGGCTCTTTCGACCCTGGACCCACCCTTTTGAAAAATTTCCGTGTGTGCCCCTGGTGCAGTACATAATCTCTTAATGTAGTGCTTTCAAGTGACCCCCCTTCCCTAATTTGCATGTGCAATGCTAATTATCTACATGGGCTATTGAGTAATGCACGTTTCACAAATTCCATGCTTCATTAATAGTACTGCACTTTAGATTATAGTGATGATGACTTATAAACATATATAAAATGTGCACAAAAAAAATAGATATTGTAATAAATAACAAGTAAGTCCACACTTAGCTCTGATCACAGACAATATTCTTCTTGTCCTTTTTAAAATGGACAAATTGCTGATATCATTGCTGAGGAATGTTCACCACTGCTAATGTAATGGTAGCTTTAAGTTGGGTCAGATAGGATAGGGGCATTTCCAAGATTTAACGAAATCTTTCGACTTTATCTCGCAAATGCTCAATAGGATTGAAGTTAACAGAGTGTGCTTGCTATGGAAGTACCTTAAACTCTGACTGATGTTCTTCAAAACAATTTGAGTCTGACTGAGCATGTGTGGAAGAAGGTATATTGTCCTAATGAAAGTTACCATCTTCGTAAGAGATTATCGTAGCCATGAACAAAGCACGCGTTTGGTAAGGATGTTGAGGCAAGTGTTTCATATCCATTTAAAATCATAGCACATGGGTAAGAATACAATTTATTTTACTTTAATCATTTCGAAGTTTTCAAAAGTCTCTTTGCAACAATTCCTTTAATCCATAATAAAAACTTAACATTAAGAAAAACAGTTAAAATCAACTTTTGAAATAGGTTTTTATTTAATCTTCCTAAATAAATTTATAATTATCAATATTTTAAAATATTTTTACAAATAAGATATAAAAAAAATATTCCTTTCAACGAATAAATCCGAGAAGCCTTTGATATTTAAAGGGCAGTCAGTCATTTCTTATTCTATTGAATAATATCATTCCAAAAGTACTTTCAGTTACTGGTTCAGAGGGTTTTAGATTTCGGATCATGATGAAACCTATTATTACCTTTTTCCATCTCAACAGAAATATGGAGCAACACCTTTCTAAACTCTCTCCTTTTGATCAAAGAGTTTCTTCCTACCATAAGAGCCTTTACACCTTTCACATCAACAGAGGTGGATTTAGAAATTCTTTTAAAATTACCCGTTTTGCTTGTTTTTAGTGAGATTCTCTTCAAAGGTCACTAGTTCTTAAGGAATATAGGCTGTTCATATCATGCTGTAATTTCAGAAATCTATCTAAAAAGTTTCATCATTAAAAAGAAAAAAAATCCTTTGAGTTACGTTATACTACAGACGACGAGGATTGAAAATAAGATATTGATCTATTAAGTTATTGGTAGGCTTAAAATATCTAATGAAATAAGATTTAAATCACTAGAGAAAAAAATGAATTATAAGATGATGCAGTTATGTGTAATGGAAAAACAATACTTAAAAGTTTCAACGAGAAAAGTGTAAGGTAAAGAGGAAAATATTCTTGATAAAATTTATTTCGGTATTACATAACATACTGTTACCTTACGATTTTGTAGAGGTTAGAATAATGTGCTAATGATCAGAAATTTGACATAACCTTCCCCTGAGCATTATTGTTTAAAAAAATTTGTTTTATAATAGCCATAAAAATGAAATTAATGAATAGAAGTATTGTTTCTAATGAATGTGATTTTTATACAATGTATTCTTATAATTAGTATAAATTTTTCTTCCAATTATCTGAAGGATATATATTAGACTTAAGGAAAAAAATTAAATAGTTTAATGAATTTCAGAAAAGAAAAATCACCAAAGAAAAAAAATGATAAAGACAATGAACAGAGAAAAACTGGAAAAAATAACATTGTCGTTTTTGACAGATAAGAATCTTCTTCTTGTTAAAATGGACACCAGCTAAGAAATATTTCATTACCCCCCCCCCTTTTTTTTTTTTATCATTGTGTTTGAATACTTGATTTTTCTATTCTAAAGAAGGTAACTTTAGACACATAAAGACAAAATATATTAGTAGTACATTACAACAAAATGAGGTTCTTAATGTGTTTTACCTAAGTATATTATTATATAAAAATACTAATGAATTATAAATTATAACAATTGATGAAATGCAGGACACAAAAATTGCAAGAATACAATGAAGAATATTTTGCATTGTTTGAAGCTGTAGTAGCAATAATACCGCAAATTACAATGTAATAAAACAGCTTTGATAAATTTTCTTTTTATTGATGTTTTTGTAACTCCCTAATAAGTACTAACTTAATTTCTTATTTATGGAAATATTTTTTTATTTAAATGCTTAAACCAGTGCTTCTCGAACTCTTTCAATGCTTGCGACCCAATTTTCAAACATAATTTTCATGGCGCCCCCTCCATACATTAACAATGTATTGAATTCAATAATAACGTACTCTAACGCTAAAGGTACAATACGACTTTAATTATAAGCTGTATAAATTATTATGAATATATTAAATTTTGCATGTTATTTTGTCCAAACCCAAAAGGTCGCTAGTATTTACTAAACTTGTTCCTTACTTAGTAT
>BMAV01014016.1:341407-351929 GCA_019973955.1 Trichonephila inaurata madagascariensis
GAAACCTGTTTTAAGAAAATAAAAACAAAACGTTATTAAAGAAAGGTAATCCATCACGCATAATAAAGCAAGTTTTTACAAACCAAACACCTCTAACGCGGGAAAAAAAGCTACAATATAATTTAATATACTTCCAAATAAAATAGGAGAAGAAAAACAGTTAAAAACATAAACCTTAGTAAAAATTTTATTTGTGTGTGTATTTTTCTCCGAAGAACCATTTCCCTACATAATAATCGTGCGAACAATTTTGTTTTTGTTTTTTCTTCCCCCTTAAAAAACCACCTTCTACACACTAACATCAAATCTCTCCCTCACTCTCATTTTATGTATAATTATCCCTAATAGCTCCAACAGATCTCCATGCTGGCATCCAATTCTATTAGGAGGCGAGTGTACTTTAAAAGACTTTGCCGTCTGAAAATGGATGGAGAAGCATGCAAAGTTTTTTTCTTTCCTAGTATTATTCGGTCAGTGAACGTGAAAATCCATTTTATTTTGTTGGGATTTTTATTTCGCTCGTCCCATGAACCCCCGGATGTGGAGTGGTTCAATAATCTTGCTTTCAACCTGCGATACAATAACCCGTTTACGGTGATCGAGATACCTCTTCTATTATACTTGAGTGAACCAAAATGTCAACCAACTTCAGTTAATTTGTGACAGAGCGAATGAATACAACACTTTTTTGCAAGTGTTATTGTTTGCGATTGCTATTGTAATGAAAGTGACGTGTATAAACTGCTAAGGTGGAAAGAATTTCGTAGAAAGTGATGTATTGTGTTGAAAAATTTCTAATTTAGATGTATGGTTGTATTTCTTTTAACACTAGATTGCCCAAGGAAGTCATTTTGACTGCTTTTTAATTTCAATTAGAAAGACAATTACATATATAATGCACAATTTCTTAGAATTTTTTAGAATACATTTTTTTTCCAAGTGAAGTAAATTTTTATTTTACTGTTAATATTTTCTAATAACTTGTTATATGACTGTAAATAATATTAAAAAAATATTAAAAATTAATTTTAAACAAATTTCTTCACACATTAATCATTCTTTCACAATGCAGTCATTTTGACTGCTTTTGAGCAATATAGGTATATACTAAGTTTCAGTCTTTCTAGTGTTAAAGTCGCTTTTATAATTTTTGTACTTTTGTAAAGGGTTAGGTATAGTGATATTTTAAAAGGACTTGAAGTATAACACGAATAAAAACTAAGTAATAACAAAATTTTACACAGGAAATTACACTTATTTTGGTTAATTAAAATTAAAACTTTTCGAGCATCAGTGGTGCTTTTTTTTAAAAAATTTAATTTTTCCCCTATAATATTTAAATATAAAAGTATTTATGTGTGCACACACACACATTGTGATCTTCTAAAAAACTCAGTTGCATTTAAAATTGTAAATTGAGTTGCATTAAAATGAAGGAGAATCGAAATTTGGTCCAGTGTGGTCATGATTTTCAATAATCAAGAATACTTGAAATCGTATATCCTATAATCTTAGTATAATATCTGAATTATATTACTTTAATTATTTCATATGTAATACTGTTGGACCCCCATTTAACGAATAGATATTTAACAAATTTCGCGATTTAATGATTTTTCTCTTTCCCCGATCAAAATGTGTGCGTAGGCCCAAAACCCATATTTAACGAATTATTACAGCAGTTGGAATTTTTTTTTATTAGAAAAAACAGGATTTTTATTCAAATGGCATATCCTTTTTGTCCGGAACAAAAAGAGACTTTTCTTGAACGCTGAAAATTTCAACGGGAAATGGTGAAGACCATTAGACTTTAAACGCGCAGATGAGTTATGAGTATAAACTATAGTGTGAGTCTTGAGTAGGACAGGAAATTCCTTTCTTATCTCATACCAATCCACAACACAAGAGATATTTTAAGATTTTTACGGTAATGATACATTTGAGAAGGGTGAGTGAGGGAATATTAACGTCGCACTGTTCAGCTACACTAGGGCTTTTGGCGACAGACCACGTAATTTTGAACCATGGTCAAGTGACGTGGACGACACCTGAGTTGTCACCCCCTCTCCTAACTGCCACGCTACACCAACGGGAGGACATTTCAGCTCTCGATAGATTTAACGTGCATGGCTGCCCTACACGGCGGGTCTTTAGTGGTACTGGGTTCGAACTCATGACATGCCTGCTATAACCCGATACCTTGACCACTGGGCTACGGCAGCCCTACATTTGAGAAGGGACTGCTGTCTATCTGTGCAACTGAAGTTGAGTAAATTGTTGATTTGTCAGATCCCATGAGAATAGCGATTCTGATGCAGAAATCGATAATGAAACTCTTATCAAAACTGTTACATTTTCTAATGTTTTACATTGTTTTTGGAAATTGTGAAAACATACCTTATGCAACAGAATGTAAATAATACAGTATTTTCTTCTCTGCATAGAGTCGAAAAAGAACTCTTTCGAGTCAGGAATAAAACAAATTTTCACAAACATCTATTAGTTTATATATTAAAATTTCCAATTAACTGGAGTGTAATAATTTACAAATAATATTTTTAGATGTTGAATAAAAAGCGTGCAATTTTTTAACGATGGATATTTTTTGTGTAGTCGCTTGCAGAATTTCCAAAAGGTGGATGCAAAAATTTTGTACTTTGTTAGGACTTCGATATAACGAACAAAATGTTTGGTCCCGGTTAATTTCGTAAATGAAGGTCCAACTGTATTTTTATACAATTTTTCTTTGTATTTGAAACTGTTTCGGGTTCAAAATTCCAAATGAAGTACTCTATTTACAAAAAGATTTTTTTCACATCCAATACAAAAGAGTAAACGTTTATAAAAAATTTCTATCAGAGCACAAGAATACTTTTCTGAAGAAAAAACAAAACGCATTGCTTGGTAAGCAACTGAAATATTTTGTCAATAAAAGTTAGAGTTGGAACATTATTAATAGATATTATATGGGACTAAAACAATACTATTGAACATTATGCAGAGTTAAAGTGACAGACTACGTTTGGAATATTCTTCTGCAAAAACGTATAAATGAATAATTCTTTTGATAGTTATTGTCAGTTGAATTAGAGCCGGGGTGGGCATTAAGTCGATTGCAATCGAGCGGTGGATCGCCAAGACAATTTGGGGTGACCGCCTGAAGATTAGCAGTTCGTAATTATATACGGAAATATTCAAGATTGGCTGACAGTACGCAGACTAAATCTTCTATTGACTATAATTACAAGAACTAAGTTTCGATGAAAATGTCTTATTTTTTAATGTATTTTGAATTGTTTGATAATAAATGCATCATTAGATATTATTACATTTGCGGCTAATATATTATTATGTTTGTATTTTGCGTTTTGCTTTCAACGTGGTTTCAAAAAAGTGAGTTTTTTTATTTTATTTACGTAGGGTAAGTATATATTCCGTATTTATTATTAAGTTATAATAAATATTGTTGACCTTTTTCTTACCTCATCACATCTACGACACTGGGCAGTGAGTGCACTCGTGAATTTTTCAAAGGGAGAGCGGCGTGGTGGTCTAGGGTAGAATGTCTTCCATTCTCAGATCCTACCCCAATACGCTGCCAAAAATTTTTTTTTTTTTTTTATTTTGTAGATTGTCGGGGGCAATAAACAGTAAGAAATAAACCATTGAATAAATAATTAACATTAATTAATAAAAAATTATTATTAACAAATATTTAATTAAATTTTACGTACTATATACATGAGATTATAATCGATCGGGAAAAAAAATCATGGGCTACGGAGAAGGGTCCGGACCCATGGAGCCCCTCTCCCTTTTGTGTGTGCCACTGATACTGGGTGAACCGTAACACCTTGAAAAAATTAGAAGTAGCCCGCGCGTACCCTGGAAAAGTCTGCCCACCCCTGAATAAGAGAACATACATATGAAACTGTTTTAAGAATATTATTATAGCACAAAAAATTATTTAAATCCAACTTTTTCAGTCAAAAAGCACGGAAAAATTGCATATTTTCAAAACATTCATCTTTTATGAAAAATGCTTTTATAATAATTATATTTTGTCTATATACAGTTAATACTTCGTCACAGAGCCTGTTGAGATATATAATTTAGGAGTGGATTATTCATATTTTAAACTATCTGAGAAATTTTAACAAAAAACACCGGTTATTATTTCTATTGATCGTAGCTCTAACTCTGAAAATAATTTGATTTTTTTAAACTTTTAGTTTAGTCTCTGTAGAGAAGTCTTAGCTATATACATAGGCAAAATATATTTTTGTTATAGAAGTATTTTTCATAGAAAGAAAATGTTTTGAAAATATGTCCTTTCTTCATTTTTTACCGAAAAATTGAACTTTTTTGCAGTGCTTTTTTCTTGTAGTAATTCTCTTAAAAAAATTTTATATGTGTGTTCCAATTCACTAGTACTAAATTATGTAAAAAAAATTCATTTATACGCTTTTTCAAAATCACGGTTCCGAACACAGTCAGTCTCTTTAATTCTTTATAGCTTTTAACTTATGACTATTTCAAAAATATTTTTGATTTCAATATATAAAACGTAGATTAAATACCTCTAAGGATAAATGCTAATTCTTATTTTAGAGAAAATCCATCAAAGAAAGTGTTGAAAAAGTAAACAAACATATTGTTTTTTGAAGCCAATGGTATGAAAATCGAAAATACAGATTTAATTCATTTTTTCATCTCCAAATAATACGGTCTCTACGTTGACACAAAGCAAGATGAGAGTGGCTTGTAAGAAGATAAAAAGTACAGCATTTAACATTCCAAATCTAAAGAACGTTCGGGCGTAACCAAAACGTTTCGAAACTCTTGGTTTCCAATTAAAGACACGTGTTGTTGTCAGAAATATTTTCCCTCTATCTGTGAGCTGTATATTTTTTAAAATTGCTGAATGAGATTGAAAAATACAAGACTATTATTGAAAACTTTCGCTTCTTTAATATATTTTACGTTCATTCATCCGTTCCTAAAGTGGTCATATTTGGGTAGAAAATTATTTCCCAATATGCACCGATATTGAAACGTGTGCTCAAATAATAGATATTCAAACGCGTGCTCAAATAATAGATATGCAAACGCGTGCTCAAATAATAAATATTGAAGCGTGTACTCAAATAATAAATATTCAAACATTTAGCACAAAATTAATGAGTATTTTGCCACAGTAGAAATGAATAATCAAGAACTAGTTTAAATAACATGTATGGACTTTTAATAATAGTTTTAAAGCAGAAATTTTTAAAAAATTTAAAAATTTAAAACTTTTTCTCCTGTTATGAGATAAAATATATAACAGCCTGAAATTATTTTGAAAATTTGACTTCCTATAATTTATTCTAACCTGTATTATTTAACTCTAGGAACAAAATGCTGCCTCTCTTTCTTTAACATTTACGTCATTTAAACAAATAATAAATTGTAAGTATAAATTAACAAATTGTGATTTCTTTTAAAAAAAAATCTTCTGTGGGAATTTGTTCGAAATATGAGTTTAATTGTGGAAATTTTTTGAATATTTTATCTCATTAATTTTTAATTCAAGATTATTTTCAGCGAAGATTAATGCAACTTCTCAATAATTACATTTTAATGTGCTTTCACAAGAAAAATAATTGAAGGTTGAATTTTATAAAATGAAACGATTAGCAGTTTTCATTAATGAAGGAGTCTATAAAATTTTGTCTCTTGAAATCTACATATAATTTTCGAACCTGATATTAAAATTAATCGATTTAAACAAGAAAAACTTTTTAATATGAGCTTTTCTAAAATAAAATGTAGTAGCTAAGCAACTAACTACTTTCAACCTTTCTTCTGAATAATGTTATCTGATTTCAAAATTATTGTCTAAAATAGAATTTCTGTAATTAATTTAGATAAATATATCACTTTCAATTCTTATTCTTTAATTATTAATTTCTTGTGTGTATATAATGTATGTATTAATAACTGTAAAAGAATTTGTTTTGAAAAATGTAACATTTTTCAGTATTTGTTTTACTTTCTTGGCAACTTTTAATTGTTTAATATAATTGTTACAGGATTTTTATTACAATATGTAAAGCATATATCAAAACTGAATATATCATCAATACCAATATTGTCAAAGTAAAAAAGAATGATGAAAGAAGAAGAAAGTTACAAAGGGGAAATTTAAGATCGTATTAAAGTCAAATAAAATTTTTCTCATTTTGAGTAACGCCAAATGTAATTAGTCTTCATTCCTGTCGAATGCGTAATATTTTACTAAAGAGTAAAACAGTTTTTTCCCATGTGTAACAAATTTTCGTTATCAAAACTTAAAAAAATACTTTTCCTAAATTTTGACCTAACAGAAAAGTTATAATCAATCTAAAGCCAGAAATTGTTAATGATAACACACACAAAATTAGTATTTAAAATACTCTTGTTTATTAAAATGTCAGTAGCTTATATTTTAAGTAACTTTTTTTAAGTGAAATGCGTTTAAGATAAACTGACTTAAGTTCGGAAGAGATGAATATAAAGGAATAATTTTTCTTTTATTTTGATATTTAGAGTTGTTTGAATTAGAATATACATATATATATATAAAACTGTTTTAAAAATATTGTTATAATAAAAAATAATTTAAAACAACCTTTTGGCAAAAGATGAAGAAAAAATGGCCCATTTTCAAAACATTCTCCCTTTAAGGAAAATGCTTCTAAGGTAAAAATGTTTTTCCTATGTATAGCTAAGACTTCTCTGCAAAGCCTGAATTAGGATTTTTGAAAAATTCACATCATTTTCAGATTTACTATCAATCGAAATAATAACCAGTGTTTTTTGTTAAAATTTCTGCACTCTGATACAATAAAATAGAAATAATTCCACAAATCTGATTAATAAATTTCAAAAATCCTAGTTCAGGCACTGTACAGAAGTCTAAACTATATATGGTTAAAATATTTTTTAGAAGTATTTTCCATAAGCAGAGAATGTTTCAAAAACGTCCTTTTTTACTTCAATTTTTCCCGGAAAAAAAATATTTAAAACTTTTTTTTATTGTAATGTTATTCTTAAAACACTTTTATATTTATATTCTAATTCAGGTGCAGGGGCGTAGCTACCACCGTATCAATGATACGGGGCCTTCAAGCTACAGGGGCCTAATATGTGTAACTACAGTCCCACTAACAGGGCTCCCATACCTAAACAAGGGCTCCGAAGGAGTTTTGATACAGGGTCCTCTCAGAGTGTTCAGGTGACACTAAATATTGAAGAAAATTATTCATTTACACACTTTTTCAAAATCACCGTTCTGTACGTGGTCAAATACGGTAATATAGAATAAATACTTTTCCAGTATATATGTTCTATTTTTTGTATATTTAGATTAATTTTACGCAACCTTATTTAAGGTATCCGACTACGTTCGGAACCATGATTTTAAAAAAGCGCATAAATGCATAATTTTCATGATATTTAGTGTCACTTAGATTAGAATACATGCATAAAATTGTTTTAAGAACATTATGACAAAAAAAAATTATTTAAATACAATATTTTGGCAAAAAATTAACTTAGAATAACCTTTTTTCCAAATGTTCTCCTTTTGTAAAAAATGCTTCTATTGCATTAATATTTTGCCTGTATATAGCTCAGACCTCTGTACAGAGGTTCAACTATGATTTTTGAAAAATTCACATTATTTTCAGAGTTAGAACCATTTGAAATAATTATTGGTGTATTTTCTTAAAATTTCTCCCTTCTGTTTTCGTAAGACATGGATAAACTGACTTCCAAGTTATGCATTTCAAAAATTCTAGTTGAGCCTCTGTACAGAGGTCTTAGCTATATACAGGCAAAATATTATTTTAATAGAAGCATTTTTCACAAAAGGAGAACATTTGGAAAAAGGGTTATTCTCAGTTAATTTTTTGCCAAAATATTTTATTTAAATAAATTTTTTTTGTCATAATGTCCTTAAAACAATTTTATACATATATTCTAATCTAAGTAACACTAAATATCATAAATATTATGCATTTATACGCTTTTGCAAAATCACGGTTCCGAACGTAGTCGGATACCTTAAGATCATAAGGTTATTAATAACTGATATCCATTTCCGTCATCATTTTCAGAGCTGACAGTTTTTCGACGTTTCTAAAATTCTATACAATTCACTTTGTAGTAATTCTTTTTGATCATTTTAAAATCATATTACGCTTCACAACAAACATATGTACCTTCGAACTTCTAAATGATTCTCTTTCCAAACCTGCCCGTTACGACGTTCTCGAAAACAGGCTTTCTATTACAGTCCGCATCAGCAAAAAGCTGTTGCAACAAAGAGGATTGAGCGGCAGGAAGAAAAAAGTAAAAGCATCCAGCAACAAAGAAAGTTTAGATGTTATCGACGCACCTGCACCGATGTGCGACAAAAATGCGAAGCGCTTCAAGCCAAGAAGAATCGGGGTCAGCGAACACTCGTTGCACCCGAACACGAATGAAGCCGTAGTGTTTAGCCGTGACAGTGAAACTGCTCATGCATGCCTACTCGATGGAACTTTGTTTTCGAATGCAGAAAGTCAGCGGTAGTGGAATAGTAGGTAAAAGTGCTAATATATCGGCTGTAAAACGAACTGAGTAAATCGGTAACGCACGCAGTGTTCGCTTTCCGTGAAAAAGAAATGTGTGGGTAGGGAACTAAATCATACCGCGCAGCTATCATCTTTTTGAATTGTTTCGTTCTTCCCATTCATTCGCGCCACGTTATTCGTTCTTGAAATGTTTTTACTGTTTCTTTTAGCACGTTCGAACGTTCACATCAACGTATTCATAGGGTGGTTTCAGAAACATTCTCGATGGAATTCAAATTTATAAATTAAACTTTTTTCAATGGTTCTTTTTTCTTTTCTTTTTTTCTTTTTTCCAAATTACTGTGTTTATTCCAGCAAGAAAGGATTCGCACATCGCTGCATCCTGTTCTTTATCTTTGTTGCAAATTAAAACATAACAATACTGTGTTTACGTTTGAACATTTTAGTCCAAAAAGAATAAAAATGATAAAAAAAAAAATAAAAAAAAAGAAATTCGTTCTTAGCCTAAATTATTGTTTGTATAATTTTCTATAATCTCACAAAATTAAAAAGCACTAAGTTTAAAAAAAATCCAGAGTTATGCTAACTTTTAAGTTCCTTTTTTTCACATACGAATGGCAAAAAAAATCTTTAAATTGATTTATCTCAGAAAGAAAAAAAATAACTCGTTTATCTTCATTTTAAATGCTAAGGTTTTTTTTCTGTTGAACTAAATGATTTTAAATTTTTGCTAGCAATCAGTACACGGAACAAAAGTTGGTATGCAATTCTTAATTAAAGCAATACTTATTTTTTTTTTTTTTTTAAGAAATGGATGAATTTTTAATTTATATATTTTTTTCAAGGAACTTTCAATAAGCATTCCATAAAAAGTATCTTACGAATATCAGTCATGTTAGCAGAAAAACCATACCAACTTTTGTTATACATTTTTTATGACGAACTGGTAAATCAGATTTTATGTGAGTTCGTCAATTATTGTAGGTGAAGTAGCATTTAAAAATCCCTTCAAAAATCATTACATTTTTCTTTGAAATTTAAATGTTAGCATTATGCTAAAATTGTAAAAACCATCAAATCTTACCTTTTTTTTTTTAATAAATCGTTCCATGTTCCCTTAAACTAGAATAAAATTTTAGACATAATTTTCGCATTTACTTACAAACACATGCTGACTTATAGCTAAGCATGTACATGAGAGCAGCTGCTAGTTATACGAGTATCAAATTCTAAATTACGCCATAATTTTCTCATTTCATAAGTACCATAAAACTCATTTAAATGAAAGATTTATATGCTTGATTAGTCGTAGGAGTAGCTGTACGATAAAGGCATCGATCTCGTGGGAGGTAATTTTATAGTCAATTTACGTTTTCGCAAGTGCTGTTTCGACTGAAGACCCTTCTTGTAAAGGGACTTATGTACATTAAATCTGTCACAGCTCAAGTCCTCACGAGGGCGTCGCTTGGATATTGAGAGTATCGATCCCACAATCTAGAAATGATTTAAATTTGGAAGACTTTTTGCATTTTGGTCAGGAGATTTTGTGTCAAGTAGCAATATTCAGTAAGATAACGTTCAGCAACAAACAAAATGGCTAGCAAACCTTTAAATCTGAAAATTACAGACAGTCAGAAGCGTTCACTTAAACAACTGAAGTCATACATAACTCTGTTACAATGTAAAGTATAGCTATATTTTTGTGATGTTTCGATGGATTTATAGTGAGGATGAAAAGCATTTGAACACAACTTAATTTAACAAGAAAAAATATTTAAATATATTACTAATATAAGCAAATGAAACAAGAATAATAAATTATATAACGCTTTGATAAATACACAAAGCAAGATAACACAGATATAATGATAACACAGATATCTTAATGCAATTATGGTATTGTAGTATGAATGTATATCAAA
>BMAV01014016.1:352029-367888 GCA_019973955.1 Trichonephila inaurata madagascariensis
ATATTATCATTTATTTAGTCGCTAATATAGTGAGTAAACACCAAGTTACTGTAATTGTGCAGCAAATAATTATTAACTTTTTAATGATTAGAAGTGTCAGTAATCAGACTTAGATTGTTGCCCCAGTTCAGAAGCAACAACTTTTCAAGGTTTGAAATATGTAAATTGTAAAAGGTACTTAAAAGCAATTGTGAAGCTAAAAATTCACCTCATAATCGTCGACCGATATCAAGTTTAACTTCAGTGAAAATATTCCGCAAGCTTATTCATTATAACTGTTAAATAATAGTTAACAGAATTAGCGACAAAATGGAAGAGTACAATTCATTATTCGGAATGAATTATAATTTTGTAAATTCACAGCAAATTGGGAATTCGAATTTCGAATATAAATCAAAAGATGGCACGAAAACAGAAATTTGCCAAGTATATTTTAATCTCTTTGAAGTCAGAGAGAGAAGATATGGTTTACATCTCCGTATTTTTATTTATGATGGAAGTTGAGTGCATCATTACACCTTTGAAATAAAGCAAACAGTATGGAATGGAGTACAAAAATGTGTATATATATACATATATATCACATATTTACTTCTTTTTAATATAATTTATGTACACTAATCTACTACTTTAATGCAAAATACTTAGAGATCTTTAAATTTTAAATATGTGATTTAATACTTTATATATTTTCACGTAAGTTCCGAATAAATACATTAGACAGCTGTCTAAGAAAAATTTTTATTTATTAGAATGAAAAGGAATTGACTTCTTTTATAATGCGTCATACTTAAAGGATCAGTTTTCTAGAAATATACAAGATTTTTTGTTATTTAAGTATACATATATATGCCCATTAAAATACGTCTCTCGCATTTGTGGTTAAAAGACTATTAAGAAGTTAGTCAATTAAATGATTATACCACAAATTTATGGAAAATGTATACAAAGAGTAAAGTTAATGTATGTATATTGATGAAACACGTCTGGGTCTGCGGTTCACGTTATTCGAAACGGGTCTTTTACCAGACAGTAATTGTTTTTTCCCTCTTTTCTTTTCTTTGTAATGATTCTCAATGACTATAGATGTATCAAACATGAAAAACGTACTGAAATTTTTTTTAACAAGTTTGTTATTTTTAATTGATTGATTTTCAATCGATTTTTATTGAACAATTTAATTTTTAACGGATTAGTAATCAGATTTTTCTGATTACTTGTATAATGTAAAAAAATTTAAGTAGTTTACAATGATAAATCTATAAATAAGTATCTAGTTCTGATTATAACAGAACATTCCCCAAAGATAGAATTACTTCAACTGTATTGAGCTGTATATTAAAATATTTTCTTCAGTAATTTCAAAACCCAACAATATTTACAACATGAATTTCCAAAGCTTTATATTTTTAAACAACGTCATGATAGAGTTACAATGTCTGTTTTCTACCAGCTACTTGATAGAGAATCAAATTTACTGAACTTGTTCGAAGGTTCTCTATTGTCAAAGGTGGTAAAAATAATTGGAAAAACGCCCTGGTTAAATCAGTTAAAGAAAGCTAGATAAATTATATTAGCAACGCATGTAATTTCCCTTCGAATATATTTTATTTTCTCAAAAAGCTAAATAAAGTTTTTACAGATCTGAAACAATAATATGGATTAATAACATAAATAAAAACCTTAGCGTATGATTTATATACAGTTGCGTTTCTTAGTTAGGTTTGCGAAACATGAGATAACTAAATCCATGACACAGTTTCCTCCTTAAGCAACATAATTTAAAATAAAAATTATACATCTAATTCCTCCATTTTTTGACACTAATAAAATGACAGTTCCAAAACCATTGTATCGTATCGAAAACCGTCATATCGTATCACATCATGGAAAACTTAATCACTCTGACTCTAATTAATCTTTTATCATACACGTTTCTTTTTCTAGAATTTTGATAACTTGAATCCAGTAAATTGAGTTCAGTTTGATCCAATGTCCTTATTCTTAAGTTTTTCTGAGATTTTTCCGTTCATTTTTATCAAAGTTTTGGCAATTTTCTGTAAAAAGTGTCGTTTAGTGAACCAAAGTTCAGAGAAATTTTTAAAATACGTGAAATTCTCTCCAAAAAAATAATAATTCATTAATTTTTTGTTTTCGTTCCCTTCCTTATACCTTAAGGGTATTAAATTCGAACGTAGAAAGAGTTATTTATATTATTTTTGTTCATATTGATTCTATGAAAATTGATTCTACGTCATTCAAATAGATTCTACGAAATTTAGATTTGGGGTTAGGTTTATGGTCTTAAGGGTTTTTTTCTCTGTGAGAATGTTTGGCTATCCATATTAGAGTTTTCTCTATCTTGATATCAGTACTTTTCTGTTTTGTTTTTGTCTAAAAACTTACTAGGTTTTTTTCTTCAAAATATTTGTTGGAACACCATTTCATATGTAACTTCTTAAAATCAACACGTTCATCATTTTCCCATAATTTTAAATGTAAATTCAGTTAAAAGAAGTCGTGTTAAAATAATTCACTAAGTTAATTATACTTAAAAGACAAAAATTACGGCAAGCTTAGATCTAATCTTTGAAATTTAGTAAGAAAATGTATATTAAAATACAAAAATCTCCTTCAAAAGATTATTATGTGTTATATACACGAGACTAATATATTTACTGTGTGGTCTGACTTTATTTCCATAACTATTAATGTTCAAAAGTTCTTAGAAATTCAGACTCACAGAAGTCGAATTAAGAACTAGAATAATTTTTTTTCTAAACCAAATAATTTTAGAGACTCAACCTGAAAGATAAAATAATTATAACTCTGTGAATTTGAGATTAATAAAATATTTTAATTTTTTGACAAAAGTTGTTAGGTGAAATTCCAGAAGTTAAATATATTTTGCCGACTTCGACGTGTCGTAATGTGTAAATGAAGCTAAATATGTGTAAAATGTGAAGCTAAATCAGTGTAAAATGTGAAGCTAAATTTGTGTAAAATGTGAAGCTTAGTTTTCGTAAAACGGAGAGCTAAATATGTATAAAACTAAATTGACCTTTGAAGATATTTCCTTTTTTTGAAGTAGCAAAATTCACAGCAAATATATCTCTCTCCATCACAGATGCGCTGTAGAACGCTGTTATATATTAAAATAAAAAATATAGCTCACTTCAGCTCTTGTATATTAACGTAAGCAAATGATATAAGCTAACTGACAGCAAAATTGATAAATCAGAATTAAATCGCTTATATAAAAAAATGGCAATTTAAAAATAAGATCAACCCTCAAAATTATTCAAAATAGTGAGAAATAGTTTCTGTTACATTCTTTGAACTTAACTGTTAAATGAAATGAGACAGACAATAAAAAAAATAATAAATAAATAAACGTTTGTTTGAAAAGTAAATGTGATCGACACACATGCCTTGTAACATAAATTGTAGATTTGAGGAAAAGAAACTCAATATTGGTGGGAAAAAAATTAGATATTTATAAGGAAGTAAACAGGTTCGAAAAAATTTAACTAATCCAAAAGATATGATTGAAATTTCATACAAACCGCAAGAATGAAAAATACGGAGTGTGTTGGGAAACAACCTTGTGACGTCTCAAGGTTAACAGTATCTCGCGTACTTCCTTTTCAGATTCAGATTCACATAACTAACCTTGGCCGTGAAAATCGGAAAAACAACCTTGACCATGAAAATTATAGAAGAATAGCAACTTTTGTAATGATTGTTTCTTCTAAGAAAGGAAAACTATAAATTTCATAATTTCTAATATGTTAATATGCTACAAAACAACTGTTCAAAGTAGATGTTTTGTAACGAATAACATACAGGATTTTCCCAGGTAAAAAATCAGGGGTATACCGTTTATAATCACTCAAAAACAACTTCTGTAATTGTTATTATATTTTTTTCAAACGAATTTCAAACTTGTTGAGGATGTGTAAGTGTCACCTTAAAATGCAAGAAAGATTTCACTTGTTGGTTGGAGAGCATTGTCATTTAAAGATATTAAATTAAATAAATAGTTAAAAGACATAGATGCTTTGTAGGAAAAGATTTAAATGAATGTACCGTGTAAAACTTTTATAACATTGTTTTCTTTTAATTTTTATTATAATTTACTTTTTATTTGTTATGCCAACGAAATGTTTCAATTTGCAGGGACGTCTTAAGACACTTTGAGGCTTGGGTCCAGAGAAATCTTAAGATTTTTTGAGGCCCTCGGCCCCTATGCAAAAGTAGGCCCTACCTGAAATCCTTAAAAGAAGACAGTATATAACATGCATTGTCAAATACTCGTTCGAACGGTAATTTGAAACAAATAAATGTGCACGACTCACAATCTCAAAAACCTAGGCACAAACTGTCCATTTCGACTAAGTGAATTGAATGATTGCTTATGGTATTAGGCCTAGGCCTAAACATGGACAACGGTCATCACATAATAATACAGTCTTACCACTTTTACTGGTTGACTGGCCCATGCGTTAAGACGCCCATGTTCATTTGTATCGGAAATTCCTGTTATAAGTTTCGTTGGTTGTCTAAAAATATTTCAGAAACGCTGCTGACCTGACAGTGAATTTTATTAGATTTATAATTACTTCATGCTATAAAATCATACCATTGGAAATAGCTAAGAAACCTATCGGAATGACTAACCTCAAAATAACATAACAAAGAGGATGGATAAATTCTTAGACAACTAATCTGAGGAAATAACACGTGCTCGAACGGATGTCTGCACCATTTCTGCAGTAAAAAATGAGTTTATATCTGTTAAAAAGAAATGTATTTTGAATGAAATGATTTTAAAAATCTTACTTTCTCAATGTTGTCAGCATTGTGCACTCAGAAAACAAATATTGACCATATTAATATCATATTTTTAAAACTGCATTCATTAATATCGCATTCAATTCACTACAATTGTAGAAAAAATAAAAACATTTTTTTAAAAAAGTTAGTAACTGAAATAGAAAATAAAATTTGAGGTTGGTTTCATATTTGAAAATTTTTTTGAAGTTTCAAGTTCTGAAAGTAATGTCGTACTACAAGGTTTGCTATTTCTGTTAAGAGGTGTTAAAAAGCTAAAATCTTATTTTTTTGACAAGTTGAGATTTTTACAATTTCAAATTGTATAGATTTTAACCTTTCTAAAAATACCACACATACTTTAACCTCTAGGGTAATTAAAAACCCTTAAAGCCTATTTTTAAATAATCGTTGAAACTGGGCCACGCCCATTTAAATGGTACAAAAATTGTAAGCAAAGTACTTCGTTTTTGCTTAAAAGTTGAACGTCTAATATAAACCAAAACATGTATCTTTTATTGTAAATTGAGCCTTTTATTTTTTTATTTCCTAGCCGATTAGAAACTTCACTGTATACATTAAAATCAATTTATCTCGCAATGTAAATTTTGATGTTCGATGTACCTTTTCTAAGAAACTACTGTTCACAGATATGTGATTTTTGTATGATATATTTATAATGATGGCTAATATATACTAAAGTGAGCTTTTTGTAAAAAACTCAAAAATTTATTTTTTAGAAATTTTTCCATGTGAAAAATGTGTCACACACACACACAAATTTCGCTAAGTTTGATTAAATATTTCTTAAATTATTAAAGAATTCAAAATTAGCTTAAAGCTCTTTCCAGTATAATAAGAAAAGTGCACTTTTATTGCATTTTATAAAATTTCAAGCATGTACATGTAACAGATTTTGAGAAAAGGTACATCGAAAACAGCCAATTTAACATTGTCAGTATATATAGAGAGAGAGGTTTCCAACTCCCCTTAAATGTCAGCAACCCCTTTGGCTGACAGCTGATTGGTTGCTTTCATTAACGTCGCACTTTTAAACAGCACAAGGACTATTGGTGACAGACTTCTTAATTTGGGACCTCAATCAAATAAAGAGGACGACATCTAAACTGACGCCTGAAATACTAAACTTCCACACCACAACAACGTGAGAACTTTGAATCACGAAATATTTAACGTGAATCAGCTCATCTATAATATAGTAAAGTTAACTTAGTGGTACAGATCCCTTGAATAAAAAGGAAAAGATAAATATCCTATGAAATAATTAAAAAAGTAAGCATTCCTGTTATAATAATTTATCAATATTCAGGTACAATGATAACATTATCAAATAATACTTAATTTAAAAAAAATAAAGCTTCTAATCCCAACTGTATATACGTTTGTATACAACAAAAGAATTAAGATATTTTAGCACGAGATTGATATATTTTCATAATTATACAGCCATTATTTTTTTCTTCAAAATGGACAATAATGGAAGTGTTTTACGAATAATTTCAATGGAAAAACATACAAAAGTGTGTACCTTTGAAAAGTAAGCGGGATTAATTTTCTCTCCACAGGTAAAAAAACATGGAAAGATTTTAAGTGAAGGAAAAAAAACTCAACTTTTTTCTCTGCCTTCTACCTATAAAAAACATGAACAAAATAATATAATTATATAAAGGTTTGAGGCACACTTTCGGGGTAAAATACAAAAGTTTTAAACAATTATTTCTCAATATATTTATGTATATGTGCATGTAATTGTTGTAATACTAATTTAATTAGTTGTAATAATTTGATTAAATATATATATATCTCTCTCTCACATACGTATTTATTTCTTATATGTAGTAAGATTTTCTTGATATGGCTTACCAACAAAGGGAATGAATTCACATCATTAAAATACGGTTTAAATGTGTATTGAAGATTCAACAAGTTGATACTTGTAAAGAATACACATAGCTTAAAGTTACGAAATTTAAAAAAAATTAAAAATTGATAAAAAGAATAATCCATAATATTCTAGATAAGAACTAAAAAAAGAAGTCTATTATTAGAACCTTCCGTTCCAAAAGAACTTATCTATATTGACAAAATAGTTAAAGCTATTTCCCGACATTCTTTTTCATGTGTGTATTGATTTAAAAACATTATAAAATTTCAAATTTATCACTCCTTACTAATTTTTCAGTAAAATAAGTTCACCCTAAAAAATTAAAAAAGCCACGAAAGCAATAACACAGACATTTGTATAAGAGCATAATTTTTAATTTACATTATCATATGTGATTGATAATAATAGCTTCAGCTTTATAATTTAATCTCATTAACAATTTTTTTTCTTCTAATTTTCGAAATTGTTGGATAAAGTGTAAATTATTAAACCGCAAATTAAAATTTTTTTTTTCATCTTTGCATGAAATCGGTGTAACTTACAGCTCTAAAAGAAATATAGGATACACAAATCAAAATGTATACAATAATTCATATATAATACTTAATACATATGTTTTTTTTAACTTAATTGTACAGAGAATGTATCTGATCAGTTTTACAAAAGTTTTAGGACGAAGGCAAAAATATATTTTTTGAAGTTTAACAAGAAATATAATCAAAAGTAATCTTAATTATGTTTTTAAAAGTAAGCTGTCTTTCTTAGAATCGTTATTTTAAAACAGGCATTTTTTTTTTTTTTTTCAAATGGTTTAGTCCTCTATTGGACTAACTGAATTTCAAACGGAAATGTAAACTGTACACTCATAGCTGAAAAAAGCTACGTTGCATGAAAATCTAACTGGCCATTCATTCATATTTGCTAATACGTTCAGTTAGCCAACACGATTGAATAAAAATACTTCTAGTAACGCATATGCCCCTATCTTTCATTAACAAAACACTCTAAATCGGCCTATCCTTTGCACATTACAATGTGTAGCAAATTTATCGCGCTAGATATGTTCTGGCGTTCCCTTTTACTCCCTTCCCTTATGATGAATTCAAAAGACTTGGTGCTTAGGTCAGGTCAGTTGCAGACAAACAGGCACCTCTGGTCTAAAAGAAATTTAAAGGGAGGGACGGAAACCTTTGGAGGAGGCTTGAGGTTCGAAGAGGGGGGCTCAAACCATCTGAACTTGCACCCCACCCTAGGCGCAACATGAAGCATTTTCGATTTCTTATATGAATACTAACAGATCATCTATTGTGGGTCTGGTTCTTGGTGCAGGGGCTTCTGAAAGTACATCCCTGTTATCCACATCCTAGTGACCTCTTTTCCCTGTCTTTCACCCTTCGTTGAACAGACGGTAAAGTGAAAATAAAAGGGCCTGAGAGAGGGTGATTCGATCGAAAATATGACCCACATTGCGTAGGGGTGAAAGTGGAAGAGGTGCACTGTTTACCCCATATGAAAGTTAAACCTGTTTATCTCGTACTATGTTGTTGCAAGTTAAATGTTCGAATTGGAGAGAATGGATTCATTTCAATGCTAAGCGATTTATTCGACAATGTGACCTGAAAGTAATCGGTACTGATACCCTTCATTCCCCACCCTGATCTCATTTTGATCCCCCTTTCCTTTTTTTTAACAGCTTCTACAAAGATTCAGTAGCCAAGTGTTTTGACGTCGTTGAATCTTGGTCAACTTGCCCTTGTTTTTTACTTTCTATGGGACGAAAAACAAGTGCGCACCCTCCCTGGTATCTTTTCATCTTTTTCATCCGCACTCGCAGCGGATAACAGCTGTTTTCTGTTGGAAAAGTGATAAACGGACAGTTTCCGTAGAATTTGATTTACACTAAGGCGCGTAGTGTAGCGTCTAGTTTAACCTAATCAGCAGAAATGCATTACCTGTATATGTTACCTGTATTAATGTATTTCAACTTCTCAAATTGTTCAGAGATGCTATAAATATATAATATATTAGCGTGATTAATTTTTAAAAATTCTCTGAAAAAACTATGTTTGAAATTTTAGAGATACTAATGTTGAATTACAAACATAGAGAGTTCGAAATTCAGCAGCGTCGATGGAAAATATTTTATTTTTTAGAATTAACATTAGTTCCCCCCACCCTTGATGAATCAGCAAAACATCTACCTTTTTTATATAGGAACTCATATTTATCTTTTAAAAATATTTATACCAGAAAACCAGAAACTAATGCAGCTTCTGTCTCTAATTTTGAGGAAATGTTTCTAACACAAGGCACTGAATATAAATTAAGTACCAAATTTCAGAAATCTAGTGCCTATATTAGAACGCAAGCATTCGTATTGATATTAAATTATTCACTCTTATAAAGAATTTCCAAACAATTTAAAGACATAAATGTCAAAAAATAGGCAAATAATATTATGCATATTGTATTGGATATTGAAAAATTAATCAATTGAGCTAGGAAATTCATTTCTCTAAAAATAGAAATTCATGCCAGATTCAAACAGAAATTTATAAAGAATGTTTATTGAAAAATAAACAAATAACAGGATATGAGTTGCTTGTAGATAGCTGATATCCTGATAAAAAAGGCTTTTGTATTTTTCAGATTCCTTTAATTGTTGAAAAACAATTTTATTAGACAATTTACTTATTTATTTTTATTTGTAAAGAAATGTACGTTAATCGTAAAAAGTTATGGTGAATATTTACTGTTAAATTGTACTTAAAAAATGGGAAAGAAATGAACCAATCGTATTCCATCATATGAAAAAAAAACTTACGGGAGATATACTTGAAATTTGCAATGTATCTCTAAGTATAAGAAAAATAATATCTTAATATGAAAGATTTTAATGGAATAACTGCAATTAATTTAAATCATCTATTTAAGAAAATATGTCCTATCTTATCTTGTGAAATCCAGTATTTGTAATCAGAAGAATGAATTACATGTCTAGAAATTTATTCTGTTTTATTTACCTTTTTTCCCTTCATATTATTTGCATAATATAATGACTCGTAAAACTACCAATTTCTTTTAGAGTTAATATTCTTATTACAAGTTGAAATTCTTAGAAATTAATCATAGTTATTTATTTAAATAATATTTGACCTAACATCACACTAGAGTGAATTGAGGGCAATGGGTGAGGAGCCTTGTGATTTTGAACGATGGTAAAATAATGAGGGTCTGAGAGTGCTTAGTTGTTTCCTTTTCCTCACAAGTTTCAGCACCAGTATATGAAGAATAGGAGTTCAAATAGATTTTAAAGACCCCCAGTATGCAATTGTAATCCTGACTTGAACATATGCCTCAAGTGAAGCATCACTGGTCATGATTTCGCAACTGTAACTCCTCTACAAACACGGTCACTCTGCTATTTTAGATAGCAGAGTATTTTCACATACTAACTCTCATTTTGCTTAAATTTCGATCCGATCTTTATCTTCTATAAAATGCCTTATGTATTTCACCTCTTATATTTTAAAACAAATACACCCAACTCTTTTTTTACACGGTAGATATGTTCCCAGGGACGGCTCTAGCAGATTTGCCGCCCCTTCTCTAAAGCAAAATATTATAATTAAAAAAGATAAATTGTTCACATATATTAACACCTATAAAACTTGAATAATTCTTTCGAACAAACAGACAGCATATATATATATAATTTTAAGTATTAAGAAATACAAAACAATTCGAAATTAAGGACATAATAATTATTTGTTATTATTTAAACCGAGTAAAATGTAAGAGAAGGAATCGCCCTTTTCAGCAAGCCAATTTTTTCGAGATAGAGTCTACTTATGATAAGAACCACAAGCGCTTATCTTAACTTAAAGTAACTACACAGAAAACTAAAATAAAATATCTCCCGTGGCTCTCTATCTAACAAAAACTCTTATTACCCATGTCCTCTTATGGACAGCTGACACCGGACTTGGTATGGGTGCAAAGAATGTCCATTGTGATCCCAAACTTGGATGGGGAGAAAGTTACTTGTGAAAGATGCGTATAAACTAATGAAATTTCACGATTAAACATATAATCCCGCCTCGAAAACTTCAACATAAAAGAAAACTGATATTAAGCAAACAGAGTACAAAATAAGGAAATAAGATACGTTTAATGAAATACCAAATTCACACACAATAATATTCAGAAAATATGTAAAAATTTTTGTAACAAAAAAATATTTTTTTCTATTTCGATCCAAATGCCGCCCCGGGCAGATTTCCGATTTGTCCGGCCCTAGAGCCGCCCATGCAAAAAAAAATCATGTAAAAAAATACTTGCGACAAATGGTAATTTGAGGATATGTTCCACCATTTTAAAAAACCGTGTAAAATGAAAAATCTCTAAATATTCTTTTAAAAAAATAACGTGCAAAAAATTAAAAATAAAATCCATGTTATATATTTATAACACAAAAGCAATTCATTTTTACTACAAAGAAAAATTAAAAGGGGTGTACAGTGAAAATTCAGTTTATAAGTACATACAACATATAAAAGTTCAAATTGAAATTAGGAATAAAACTACTAACAACTATTTATCGCTATGTGATAACAAAGGTGCACGTTTATTAAGAACAGGATCAAATATGCTATCATCAGTAGATGTGTCAGATATGTCTAGCCAACTGTCAGTTTTGATTCAAATGACGAATTTCGTTCATTATTATCAGCCTCGAGTATTTTTTTTTCTCTTTTGTAAGAAAATTTGTTATTAAATGCGCACCGCGCGCCCATTAAATTGCTTTCATTACTCTTTATATCTCGCTACACAAAACATGACTACGTTGAAATTTTAATGCATGCTCTATGTCAGGATCATGAGTAAGAGAATGTTGTTCTAATACTTGCAGCAAATTTCAAGCCCTCCTAAATCAGCTGTTAATAGCTGAACTTCACCTTCGACTTCGTCATTATCGACTTCTTTATCATTATAAACTATTTTTTAAATTCGATCAAATTGTCCTCAGCCAAAGGGCACGAATCGCCATTTTTTTTTTTGGATTCGTGCTAGAACAAAAAATTAAATTAAATTCGTGTACCGTGTTATTTCAAAATCGTGTAAAAAAAGACCGTGCAAATAAGAGTCGTGTGTAGAATTTAAAATGTATACCCTTAAGAGCTGTAATTTAGAGAACCATATTTCTTATTTTTAGTAACATAATATGAATAAACAAACATATGCATCATATACTTTTGAATTTATGTCGAAATAGACGGAGGAGGGGGAGGGGATTGTATCTGAAATTTGTTTAAAAACTGGATCATGTTATTATTATTATTATTAACAAAAGTGTATAAAAATTTTAAAAAATTTAAAGGTAGAGTAATTTAAATTTTTTTTTTGTTCAATTTCGAGTTTCTATTCCTTAAGCATGTTTTTGTAAAGTAGAGGGCAATTTGTCAATGAAATATTCATTCATTGCCTAAGAGAACGTGAAATAGTAAAAACCTAGAGGAGTAAATTTACTTTACGAGAATATAAGGAAGTGATTTTTATGAGAGATTAATAAAGTTAATGATATTAATGAGAGAGATTCTTTCACATCGAAGGCTAAATCAATCACAAATGGAATAAGCAAGTCATTATAAAAATACAGTTTTCTTCTTGTCAGATAAAGGGTTTTGTAATTGTTTTAAAATTTAAAACTACGCAATTAGCTTTTTTCATTTTAAAAATAATTGATCCAAAAGTCATTTCATTGACGCATTTCAGACATACTTTAAGAGATTTTTTTTTTCCTTTCATTTTTGAGATCTTTTTAAGTAGTAATTACGGTTTAGACCACAAACATGCATTATTTTCTAAATTTCCAACAGTTTGATTTCTAATTCGGGATAATTTTCAAACCATTTTTTGTAAAAGGCTTATCGTAATTAGCATACATAAAAATATTCAAATATTGTAAAAAAAAAAATTCTTAAAGTTTTTTAAGTAATAATGCTGTTTTTTCCTTTAAGGAAATGTATTGAATTGCATTTTAGACTATCGGGAAAAATGCGATGAGCGCTCACACAAATGTCATTTACGCAATAAAATAATTTTCGTCATTTTCTCAAAAGATTAATGGCTTGAAATATTAGATTGCGTAAAGGAATCTTTACTTAGGGTCTATTATCTCAAGTTTACTTTTACCTACTGTACTGTCCTCAGTAGCTTTTTACCTATATTGTTGTCCGAAAGGAAAATACTACTTGGCAATTTAGCATATGTCAAATGTCACAACGGCTTCTTATTATCAGTGCCTCATAATGTATGTCCCTCTATTCTTTTAATTATATATATTACAATACATTTAAAAGTATATTTCTTGAAATTAGTTGCATTATCTGTCTTCGAAGTAGATAAAATGTTATACGATCAATCATGCGTATTAAGTACAAATATTTAAATTCAGAAAAAGATATAACCGTATGAAAAGAATTATAACGAAAAAATGAAAAAAATATAACATGTTTTGTTATTTATATATTTAAAATTACTTATTTCCTTAGTTTTTTCACCATAATATATAATTTTTATATTCAAATACATATGTAATCCTAGTGTCCCTCAAGTATTGGCAGTATTTATACATACTATTTAATTATTTTAGTTCTATTAATTTCATGCTTTTGTTAAGAACTACTAATGAACCAATATCATGCTTTGAATTTGTATTTGGATCTGGCAATAAATTGTTTATTGTACTCAAATTCAGCACTGGCTATGCATTTTTTAATGTAATTTTAGATGTTACCTTTTTTTTGTAATCGATTTAGATATCTATCTATTATTTTCAATAGGATTTCCCTCAGTATTATTAACAGAAAGAGAGAAAGCTGGCTGACCAGAAAACATGTTAAACCCCACTGCTGTATAAATTATTTTATATATAAGAGCTGTCCTAAGTCAGCAATCTTTATAATACAGCAGCATCCATATATATATTTTAAATTCTATTATTTTTTTTAATTCTATTATTTTTTTTAATTTTATTATTTTTTTAAATTATGTTATTTTTATAAATTCTATAGTATCTTTTCTTAATTCTAATATCTGGTTTATACATTACAATTTCTGTTTTTGTTTGCTTCAGCTATAGAGTTATAATAATGATTCCTTTCTCTGTAGTAGAGAATATTAACTCTCTCTATATATAAGCACAGCGTGTGTGTGTCTATCAGTCAGCGCTGAAGTGCAAAATCCGTTAATGTGCATATTACCTAGTTAATCAACAGATGAACTAATTTGCTACGTTAAAGTGCGGAAATATCTAAAAATAAAAGTTTTGAGAACTTTACTAAGATAAGGGATTTATTAACGTATTCCGCGCGATAGATTGAAGCGCAAAAATTTATTTTTCAAATATTTATTATAATTTATACAAATTTATTTTCCTCCTTCCACTTTTAAAACTGACGCTAACTAGTTTCACTTCATCATAATTTGTGTCGATTGATTGTTTATTAATGTAGCATTTCGAAACTACACGAAGAATAATGCCAAAGAAACTTACAATTTTGAGCCATGGTCAAGTGACGAGGGCAATACCATAGCTTGTATCCCGCTCTCCAAATTTCCCCACCCCACCACAACGTGAAAATTTTGAGCCTCAACAGATTCATGTGCATCAACCCCTCTACACGGTGGATAATCAGTGACACAAGGACTCGAACCACCGATTTGATCTGGGTAAAAGCGCCTACGGCGCTGGCACCCACGACCATCTAATTTTAGTTTTACTGACTCTACAGAAACGATGTTGATACAAATTTGTGACCATTACTATTCAGCTACCGCAGGAACCACAACTTGCGTCGGCTATGAGTACTTAACATAACTGATTCCGTTCATAAATTCATTTCTGTCTGTCAACGTATGAATTTGTGTCGTGATTTTTTTTTTCAAAACACAAGTACAGTTAGCTCCAAAAAAGCAAACAAATACCAAATTATTCAGTTAAATAAAGGATTCCTCTCTTTTGTAAAGATAAGAAACAAAGCACTGTTTTGATGACAAAACGAAAAGATGATTCCATGATTGAAGATCTAAAGCGAATAAAAGTTTCTAAGAAAAAATAAATGCCTCGAATTTATCAAAAAATTGAAAGGCATGGCAGATTGCTTCACAAAGCTGTGAAAACACTAAATAAGCCATTCTCAGATGCTCAAAAAGTGAGAAAATTCTGTCTGTATTGAACAGTTATTTGATGTAAACTGACATGTTATTTGATGATGTATTATTTGATTTCTACCAATTTATCAATCAATTATAATGGAAGAGGTATAAGGATCAAGCAATTAAAACACTTCATAAAAAATGAACTCAAAAACAAACAATATTATTTTTGAATTTATGTGAGCCTTGCAATCAAAAATAAAATTGATGGGAAAAAAAAAGAAATGTTTGATTATTTTATCACAATACAAGAGTTTAATTTATCGATTACCATTCTGAAGCAGATGAGAAGTTTACATTCCTTTTCACACTACAAGACATCTAAATAAAAATGTTGTATTGAAAACCATCAATAGGATTTGGAGCAGCCTATATAACTAATGCGATATTTATTTCCCTTTTAACAATCCAAGTATTTGCATAATGATAAATGACAGGAGTTTTTCAATCGAATCTTAGAATACTAAGCACAGATGCGAGAAAAGCTTAAAATGATTCATGTAGAACCTAGACATTAACAGTCAAAGGAATGTCGAACGAACAAATCAGGACATTTAAAACATGCGAACTACTTCCATGACTGATAATGAACTAACCAAATGGGATGAATGCGTGGAATTTCTAAGAAGTGAAGAATTAAGCCTATTTACTCTACGACTAAGCCAAATTCAAACGAAGCCATAATTTATTATCCTTCAAAGTTGAATCGCCTTCTATCATTCCTCGAAGTGCATTGTATTCGATGTAATGTATGAAACCTTGGAAAATTAGATGAGACTAACTATGGGATCACAATCTAATCTTATGCGAAAAGATATGTTATCCTCTCTTCAACATAATCTCATGTAAAAACAAAAAAACTGATCGATTGGTATCCTTTCTGCCATCTGCACCGTTATC
>BMAV01014016.1:371638-382633 GCA_019973955.1 Trichonephila inaurata madagascariensis
TTTTTTAAACGGTTGAGGGATTGGTATGTGTGTTCTCCTGAAGAATAATTCAAATAATCAGCAGACAGTTCTGAATCTGTATCCAAATTTAATCCATCCTTTCATAAAAAAAAAAGTGTTTTTGTTGTTTGTGTTATCCGCGTAATTCCAAAAGTATCCGGCCTTAATGCAAAAGCATTGCATACAAATTTTAAAGATCTAAATTTCTGCCTTCATCAAAGAAAAATTCCAGTCTTCACCACGAAGACGGATGAAAATCATTTCAGTACCATAACCAAACTACATCCCCTTTTCAAAACACTAGTACTAAATAATATTATTATAAGAATTAAAAATATGCGCAAATCAAAGAAAGAAAGAAAATATCATTGCCCATACAGCATACAGGCCTACCTATTGAGGCCAACTTTTAGTAGCCCGTAAGATGCACAGGCAAGCCGGTTAAGAGGTTAAGAATGCAACAACAACAACAACAAAACTTCAAATAAGGTTTCAAATAGGTAGTTATTATTTCTTGAATATTAAGAATTACTTATTTATAGAAATAAGTGTTTGAATTAAAATGATATAGAACCAAATTCATTTGTTCGTTTGAAAATACTATATAGAGAGAATTATTTCAAAAAGTCTGCTTCCCACTAAAAGCTTAAAAAAACCAACACAAATTATTTAAAATTCTCTTATGAAATACACAACATCTATAGTATACTATATTAATACTATAACAAATAAGTGTGTGAGTATTTTATCTTGTACAATGTAATTTTTTCTTTTACTTGGTATTTCTGAAAAACAAACTGCAAAAGTTGTAACAAGATTGAAAAGTTATTTTTCAAGTAATAAAAATCAACGCATGGGCTATTCCATTTCAAGAATTAAAAGCCTTTCATGACTTAATCGTAAGCTTCGCATGCCGCATCATAAAAAAAGAAAATTTTGTTAGCACCAATGTCAAGGTAAACTCTCAAAAAAGAAACTTGATCTATATGCTGTAGGGGAAATCCCCATCGAATTGTGTGTGTGTGTGTACGATAAGGGAAAACTCAAACTCATCCAACTCATGGATTTGTAAAAGATAAATAAAATTAAATGTGAAAGAAAGGGAACGGCAAGGAAACGAATTAGGACAGGGAAAAAAATACTCAAGGTCAAGCAATGATATGGCTATTTATAGTTGAGTTAGTAACTATAAAAAAAAAACTGTACAAGATAAAGGTTACAGCCTTCAAAAAGTATTCTCAACCCTTCCGTACTGCTTGCATGTAAAAATCCCCCTTTAGCTTTTAAGGGATTTCATTGACTGTTTGACGCTCGAACAGATAACACTATTCATTGCTATTGAAAAGGTAACTGACAGCACTAAAAGCCTTTACGGCATTAGCTCAGATAAGCTGATAATAAGCTATCGGTTTCCATTAAGGCAGATTCTCGGCTCAAAGAAGCTCTCTGAAGATACACAACATTACGATTCTTCGAAAACAGAATAATTCAGGAACTTTTACCGAAAGGAAGATTTGTTTACAAAGAGAAGATTGCTATATTCTCTCTCTTCCAGGTGGAAGCTGCGAAGCGTAGTTGATACCTTTTTTTTAGTTACCTACTGAAACACTCTGTTAATGATGCAAGTATAACACTCTTCACACAACTCTTTTTCAAGTTAGAATATATACAAAAGGTATTTATTTCCAGAGAACCTGAAGATTGGCGATAAAGAAGGATCTCCATTGTTTTAAAACTACCCAAAGAGTAATTAATAGAAATTACACTTTAGCATAATATACAAAATTTTTTATTATTTTCGAACAAATGATAAAATGTATGAAAAAGATGAACATAACAAAACAAGAAACAAAAATTACATATATATACAACCAAGTACTTTTTGTTTAATTTTTTTCGGGCTCCACACACACACATCCATTTTGTCTCAAAAAATACTTTTAAAATCAACAAAATAGCAACGAATAATTGATTAATGTTTTTAGTATTTTTATTTGAAGGGTGCTATTCTTTCTTGGGGCAATATGTATGCTTCCCAACTTTTATTTGAATTATAACCTGAAAAAAACGCGCGCGCGTTTGATTTTAATATTAAAGCTAAACATATAGATGTTATGTTAAATGTTATAATTTCAAAGAATAAATGTTAAACTCATATATATAAATATATATATATACACATATTCAAAAACTTTTAGAATTTGAATTTTTAACACATTTTTACTCGGGTTTTTGTAGTTGAATTAAATATAGTTTTTTATTTTATTTCACCCAGTTTTTTTCAACCCCCTCCAAATTTTTCACTGTATAAATCATGTCCTTTTTCTGTGCACGGGTTTTTAAACGGTTCTTAGGATTGTTTATTACATTTATTACATGCTGTACAAAAAGGAATCAATGAATGTATGTAGTATATATATGTGTGTAAAATTTAATTTTATTACATTTTTAAAAAATGTATTAATGTTAAATGATTGGGCTTCTGTTTTAAAAAGGGAATATAGCGTAATAAAATCCTTTATGAAACTGTACAACTTAAAAAATTAATCTAAATTCAGCTATAAAAAATGCTTTGAATGCATACCGTATTGTACAGCTTTTATAAATTTTAAAAAAATTGTATTGTTAAATAAAATAGACAATCATAGTAGATTTGATTCAGAAAAAATAAATCTTTTCGCGCGCGCGCTTTACATGTATAAAAAAAATGCGATATAGTTTTTTTTTTTTTTGTGCACATGTGATCTAAAAGTGCTAATTACACAACAGAAACTATACTTGGCAAGAAATATATTTCCAGCCAAATGGTTTTTACAGGTTTTTTCCTCCCAACATTAAAAATATAAAAGACGAAATCATATAAGGCCATCAAAATGGAAATTGGAGCATCACGAGACAGATTAATGAATGAATGAATGAGTAAATAGTAACGTCGCACTATACAGCTGCTCGTGGGCTTTACGAGACAGATTAAAGTTACGAAGTTACTCGGTTGATCGAATTATTCGTATGTGAATGTGTATAGTACTATGTATAATGTATACACATATATTTATATCGTACAAGCATCCGTTTTTGCGTTTGATGTTCCTTTTGTATCTTGCTGTTTCGCATCCTTTTTCTCCTGTACGAAAGGATGAATATTTGTTTAGTTTCTTAGGATCATACTTTCCTAAATGTTTGTAAGACTCTTAAGCTTAAATTTCTGTGTAAAATATATATATAGATGTAGTACAATAAAAAATATTTAATATTTTTTTTACGTTAAACAACTATACTTACTACAACACAACTATATTATACAACAACTTGTTTTATATTTTATCAACAGCATATTCGCATAAAACAAATGCTTCTGAACATCCAAAAAATATTTATTTTTTTTTTAAATATTTCTCAGGACGAAAACGCGCCTAACCTTTAATCTCATTAAATTTTTAGAGAGTGTACAAGAGTATAGAAATAAAGAAAATATATATTATATACCGTAAAATCCGGCGTATAGCGAGCACTTTTAACACAAAACTCAAGATCGAAATTTTCGGGTGCGCGTTATAAATCGGATATAAAAATGAGAGCTTTAAAAATAAAAAAAGAAGAGAGCATAGGACAAAATTAAAATTCTACATAAATCGAAATACTGTTTATTTAACAGTAATGACACACACATTCCTTACGAAATGAAGGGTTGCTGTAGTTTTAGGAGTATACTCTATTTTTTTCTAAAGCTTGGAATAATACCCTGAATAAATAAATAACTCCAAAATATAAGAGCATTGCACACATAAGAGAGAGTTTCAGGGGCGCGTTATATACAACGAATATACCTAAAAATTAAAATCTGCTTGAAAGTATAGGTGCGCGTTATACGGCACGGTGCGTGTGTTATACGCCGGATTTTACGGTAAATGATTTACGCAAAATAGGCTCATATTCCTCACAGTTTGAAATCTGAATAATAAAAGGCTCCCTGTCTCTGTTAAGTTCTTTAATGTAAGTAACGCGAACGCCGATCTTTAATTTTTAATGAGTCTCGTGAATAAAATACGATAATTTTTTTTCAGAAAGTATTATTTAACATGTCATCCGAAGACGTAATAACTTATAAGTCTATTTTTGTGGATCATCCTTTTAATTTTATAGCATTACATATGTTCACATTATTTTTGTGATGAGGAATATTAATAATTTTCGTTCAAAAATTTGTTTAATAGTATATTGAATATTGTTTAAAATATTGTCTCATTTGGGAACTCGACTAATATAACGTACTATTTTCTGACTCAAGAAAACCAAACGCGTTTTATGTGTAACATACGTCTGTCGTCATTTTTTATTTCGTTTTTTTTTCAGTTCCTACTATTTTAGTTCCCACTCTCCCTATATATATGTATATATCTTGTTCAAATTTTCAATCTTTAATAAAATTCTTTTTGTTCATCCACTCAAGTTCAAATACATTTTTTCTTAACTTGTAGTGCATGACACTTGATGTTAATACAGTTTTTTCAAATATTAATTCACTAATTAAATTTGTCGCCCATCCAGACTAATGGTTAGCGACGCTGACTGCTATGCCGTTGGGACTGGGTTCGAGTCCCGGAGAAGTCATGGATATTTGTAAATGTATAGTGCCTTCGCGCCATGGAGGTACTTTAAATAGCTGTCGAGCCGCAAATCCTCTCGTGAGGTTGGTAGAAGGGGAAGAGAGGTGGGAGGCCCCTGACCACCCCCAGGGTGTTCTCCCTTAAAATTGGGGTGAAACCGAGCTAAATCGTTGTGTCACCTGTATGGTGCTCAAAGTTACGGCTAACGACAGGCGTCACTTAGCCCTTTACCACGGTGAATTTCGTGGGCCTTGATCTGGCCTTTGCCGATCAGAGGTGGCATTAGTAACAACAACTAATTAAATTTAATTAATTTTAGTTTTATATGGGAAAAAAATTGTCACTTAATATTTGTGATGTTGTCATATGTGTATTCATGTTTGTATTGATTGTAATTATTTAATAAAAAAAAATAACTAAACTAAAATTTTTCTTTGTTGACCTAAGTAGGAATTGACTTAGAATTTTCATTTTTTTTTTTATTCTTATAATACTTGTTTTAATGAAAAATTCGAAAAACAGCAATTTTACTTGCGCTTAACAAAAAAGTAGTGGATTTGATTTAAATTCTCTTTTAATGATGTTACCAAACATTCCATTGATAATAAAACTCAACACATTAACGTGTAAACTGTTTTTGTTCGTACAACCCCCCATGTCGTTAAATATAAACTCTAGGAAGTTCTTCTTTGACGCTTAAAAATAAACACGGCACGGCCTTAACGCTTCTATGAGTACACGCTTACTTTCACTCTCAATTCAAGTTGAAGGCTAGTAGATCATCTCTGGCTTCTACGGCTACGCTCTAGGTAGCACGGGACCTGTTTCGCCGGCAGGTTCCGTAACTTGTGGATGTGTCAGTGGCCGAGAAACGCGCTGCGCGGTTGCTCCCTTCAACCATTCATACACAAACTTCGCCTTTCAGCGGCCTTTACTAACTTTCTTCTTGTTCATCTTTGCGCATGTCCGTGAACAGGGTTCCCACATTCAAAGCGAAATCGCTTTCATCAGCTGCCAAGTTGTGCAGAAGTTTTTTTCTTCTTTTATTTTGGAAAAAAAGCCGCTGGAAGGTCGAATTTGGTAATGGTTTGTTTGTTTGGGATGTTTTCGATTTCGGTTACCCTTTTTTTTTCGTTCTTCCTTTTTTTTTTTTATCCAGTGAGAAATTTCTCGCGTCGTAGTTGGGAAGAATGAATTAAGACAATAAAGTTGTAAGGAAATAAGGTTTTGTTTTGTTTTAAAAAATTAGCTCTTTTCTTTTTACTTTTTCGTTACTGTGGTGTGAGTCTGTCGGTATAGTTTCTCACACCACTTAATGTTTTCCCAGATCATTGTTTTCTTAAAAAATAAAAAAAAAGGAATTGTATGGGAAAATAAGGAATGAAAAACAGAAGAAATTAGAGATGATGCAAAAACAGAAATATAAACAATGCGAAGGGTGCCTTAAAGCGAAGAGTGAGCGAACATTTTTGTTAACTTTAATAGTTTTTCTTAGCATGCATGAGAGAGAAATAAGCCTTATAATTTTGTTTAATATTTTTAGTAGCATCTATTAATCGAGGAAAGAAAACTTTGTGGAAAGAAGTATTTGTTCGCGAAAGATCCTATCTAGGAAACACAAAACAAAATCACATACACCCATCTCTTTTTTTTACACGGTAGATACGTTCCTTAGAAAACCGTGCAAAAAAAAGAAAGAAAAAAAACGTGTAAAAAATTACATGCGACTTATGGTAAATTTAGGGATATGTTCCACAACTTTAAAAAATCGTGTAAGATGAAAAATCTCTAAATGTTTTCCAAAAATACCGTGCAAAAAAAGTAATAATAAAATATATGTTACATATTTACAAAACTCAAATAATTTATTTTTATCACAAAATAAATAAATTGTAATTAGTGTACAGCATTGGCGTAGCTAGTTCTGAGTGGACCCTGTATCAAAATGCCTTCGGGGCCCTTTTTTAGATGTGAGAGCCCTTCAAGTGAGAGTGTAGTTACATATTTTGGGGCGCCTGTAGCTTGGGGGCCCCGTATCATTGATACGGCGGTAGCTACGTCCCTGGTGTACAGCGAAAATTCAGTCTATAAGTGCGTACAGTATATAAAAATTGAAAATGAAATTGAGAATAAAACTACTAACAACCATTACTTGTTACTTGATAGCAAGCGTATATGTTTATTATGAATGGATTCTGACCAGTAGTGCACACAGGAATTTTTCAAGGGGGGGTCCGGGGTCGAAAGTTCACCATTCTTGTATCAGGCTCCTTTTGATTTTGTCGATTTTCGGGAACAAAACACAATAAAAACTAATTATTGAATAAATAATTAGCATTAATTAATAAAATTAATCATTAATAACAAATATTTAATTAAATTTTACGTACTATATACTTAGAATTATAGTCAATCGGAAAAAAAATCAAGGGTTTTGGAGGAGGGGTCCGGGGCCCCCCCCCCTTCTGTGTGCGCCACTGATTCTGACACATCAGTAGACGTGTCAGATATGCCTAATACAACTGTCGGCTTTGTTTCAAATAAAGAATTTTGTTCGTTATTAACAACCTTTTTTTTCGTGTGCTTTGCTTTGCTTTTTCGAGTTGCTTATATAATTCATCATATCCCTGCTATACAAAACTTATGATCACGTTGAAATTTTAATGCACGCTCAATGTCAGTACCATGAGTAAGAAAATGTTGCTCCATACTTGTAACAAATTTCGAGCCCTCTCGAATTAAATCTCAGCTGTTAATAGCTGAACTTATCCTTCGACTTTGTCATTATCGACTTTTATGTAACTATAAACTGTGAGAAATTCGACCTAATAATCTTTATCCAAAGGGCATGAATCCCCAAATTTTTTAGGGATTCGTGCTAAAACAAAAAAATTGTTGAATTCGCGTACCGTGTTATTTCAAAATGGTGTAAAAAGAGACCGTGTAAAAAAACAGTTGGGTGCATATCCAAGAACATTTTTTCTGTTACTTCAACTACAGCTTATCCAGATTTCTTAATATTTTCAACATTCTAAATGGCTCTTCTTGAATCGCAAAAAAATAATGAATCTACTGATGGGTTGTTATCGACGTCACACATAGAACCAACAAGAAGGATATTTGTGACGGATCTCGTAATTTTGAGTTACGGTCAAGTGGCGAGAACGACATCTGCGCTGGCACAAATTGCCTCCAAAACCTCCTCCACACCTTGCCAACTTGTCGATATTCACAGACTCGACACAAATTTAACTCATTCGTCTACTTTTACTCTTCCACTTAATTTGATTCATAAACCTAGATGTGTGCATTTCCGAACGTACGTTGATAACCATTGACAATAAATCATGTGTGAATGAAAACACTTGACATTACTTTTGGTGGGTACGTTATTCATTTATTTATTTATCTATTTTGACATTTGAATGTGATTGATGATAAAGGTTCAGTGTGTTACTAGGAGTAATATTTTCTATTTTGGAGTTTCCTATCAAAGAGTGATTTATCTAAATGAAAAAAAAATTACTTTTCTCATCTATTGTCAATGAAGCTATCAATGTTTGAAAGTAATCTATCAATGTCTTGTATTTGATTTATATATATATATGCTAGAATCTCGGAAAATACTACATAAAAGTTCACACATACAGCTTTTTTCAAAATAAATACTCAATATTTACCTGATATTTTATTTATTTATTTTTTACTTAGCCTATGACTACATTCACATAAAAAGCGATTTTTTAAAATTCGAAACACAAAATTACGCATTTTACCCTCTCGCTGAGCAACCCGCGATTTCCGCGGGTGTGCATTTTTTCCTACTATTTAGCTGTGCAACCCATTTATGTTTTCATTTATGTTTGTATGTTCGTATTTTTATGATCTAATTCTATATTTTAAAATAAAACTCTTTTTTACAAACTTTTTTATGTATTTTAACTCTAAAATGTATATTTAATATGTAGATTTCAAATACGTAATAAAATAATACGTCATTTTTGAGCCTACTTTTAAGCAATAGCTACGTAGCGAGAGGCCTAATAAATAACGTGTGTCAACCCATTGACACGGTGGGTCGTTAGTGGCATCAGAACTCGAACCCGCGACTCAGAAACGCCGGCTACGAGTTCACTACCACTTGGCTACTGTGGCTACGTCGACGTTGTGTTGCTTTTTTAACAAATTTTTGTTGTCATTTTTCCATCCGTGAATTTACATCTTAAAGAAATTCGTGAGTTTATATATTTGCCTATATATATATAGTTTTTTTTTTCCTTCCATCTTGATTCATTTCCATTTTACGTTTATAAATGACAGGATTAAAAATTAAAGAACTCTATGATCAATAATAATTCACCAATTAAGTTCACACAAGATACACACTATTATTAAGCCGAGTCAATGGCATACACATGGTAAGAATTTGGAGGTTCAACACTTCCCTTAAACCAAAAGATTTTTAATTTTTAGCACAAAATAAAGATTTTGAATTCTTCGTCTGCATTTTATAAAAATATATACTTCTCTCATTCCAGAAAAAAATAGTTTGTGTATGTCATTAGGCCATGTTACCCTGTAATTTTTGCGAATTTTTGACTGAAAATGTTCAAGTTCAATCTGCGTTCGAATCTTGTCAAGGTTTTTCGTGAGAATAATGGAATTGTGTGTTTGCGTTGCTCACAAACAAATAATATAAAATTAAGTCAATTCCTACTTAGGTCAACATAGAAAATTTTTTATTTTAGTTACTTTTAATTATAAGTAATTACAATTAATATAAATATGTATATACATATGACAGAATCACAATATTAAATGGCAAAATAGAAAGTGATTTTCCTTGTAGTTTTCCATTTTCTTTTCTACATATGGTGTTGGACTATTATTTTTGTTTGTTACTGTTTATTCATTAAATAAATTTAATTATTCTAATAAAATAGTATTGTAAAAAGAAATCACATTCTCAGAAATTAGGCCCTTCCAGGTGGGATTCGAACCACGACCTTTGGATTAGAAATCCAACGCGCTGCCAATTATGCTATAAGGACACAACGAACGATTTTACTTTCTATGTATGCTGTTGGGCTATTATTTTTGTTTGTTATTATATTTATTCATTTTTAATTTAATTAATGAATTAATATTTGAAAAAATGTATTGACATCAAGTGTCATCTACTACAAGTTTAAAAAATTGTATTTATACTTGAGTGGATGAATAAAAAGTATTTTATTAACGGTTGAAAATTTGAACAAGATATATATATATATATAGGGAGAGTGTGAACTATTAGTAGGAATTGAAAAATAGAACGCGTGTGTGACGTTCTACCTCCCTCTCCGCTTCGTGGCCTGGTGTGGAATTAAGGAAAGAGCAACAACTTTGGTTTTGTCCTCGTGACTTAAAAAGTCGTATAAAGTTATGAATTCTTGTGCATTTTATAGTGCTACAATGATTCCGATCAAAAAATAAATTACCAAATTAATATTTCCAACGTACAGTATTTAATGAATGCAGAAAATTAGGTTGATTTATATGATCTCGATTAAGGAAAAAATGTGCTTAGATATTTTTTCGTCAATCATTCTTTAAATAATGTTGCCTAATACTTAATTTATGAATTAATATGAATTATGCTATATTTGCCACCTTTACTTCCTAACCTACTATTTAATCATTTTTATTTTGATTTGTAACGTTTCACTTTTGATTAAATGATTTAAATTATCCTGATCCGGATAATTTTAATGGTCAAATATTATTCCAGTACGTATTCTCCGAAAACCAGGGAATTTCAAACTGCATTTCAGCTGGCAAAAGTGGTAAGAGCAGTTGGGTGGAGGTCCCCGGGTCCGGAACCCCCTCTCCCTATAGCCCTCGATTATTTTTCTATTGATTATAGTCCTATGTATATAGTACGTGCAATTTAATTAAATATGTTATTAATAATTAATTTAACGAATGCTAATTATTTATTCAATAATTAATTTTTTACTGTTTTTTGTACTCGGAAATCGACAAAATCAAAGGAATATGTTACGCAGCGTATTGGAGCATGATACGAGAATGGTGGACTTTCGACCCTGGACCTTACCCCCTTGAAAAATTCCTGTGTAATCCACTGGGTAAGGCTCTAATTATGTGATGTTTAGGCCAAGGCCTATAATACCATAAACAATAGTTCAACTCATTTAGTTGAAACGTGGACATCGGTCGAGCTGGTTTTTGAGATTGTGAGTCGTGCACAGTGCCGGTTTAAGCTCATTTCGGGCCCTGGACACAGAAGATCTACGGGGCCCCTTGGCACTGGAGAATCGAAATTTATAACCAGAAGATATGGTTCAGTCCAGCTAGTCCGGGCCCCTGGCCACCCACCCCAAGCACC
>BMAV01014016.1:392884-427638 GCA_019973955.1 Trichonephila inaurata madagascariensis
AAATTTTACGTATTATATACTTAGAATTAAAACCCATCGGAAAAACTCCCCCGGGCCTTGGGGGGGGGGCCCGGCCCCCCTTCCCCCCCTTGTGTGTGCCACTGGTTATGCACTTTATACGAAATTGAATTTAAGTTGTTACACAACTTTTTTAATCATCCTTTCGCATATCCAGGATTCAAAGACGCTGGTAATTTTTTTTTTAACTTAGCCTGAAGCTCCTGTACAGACTTGATTTCAAGTGATTTCTGACCCTTTTACTGTTGATTGATTGTTTATTAACGTCATACTCTTTGAAACAACACGATTAACCCTGAGGAATTTGAACCCAGAGAGATTTAACGTGCATTATCACCACCACTACACCAGAGAACTCGAACACGCTTTTAGACCGAAACATCACAAGACGAGTTCTTGGCAATGATTAGTGGATCCGATATCCCAATAAATTACCGTTGATGGATTTCATATAAGTAGAATCCTTACGTTTATTATCAGGCATATGAATTAAAATTACTTTAAAACATGGAGACGCGCAGGAAATGATTTTTCGTACTATATCAGGGGTGTCCAACCCGCGGCCCGCATGTGGTCCGCCTTGAATAATTTTGCAGCCCGCGAGATTCTTTACAAACTTTACAAAATTCGACTATTTTGTACAATACTTTTTGTTTAAGGAGTTTTTTTTTCTTTTTTTGGAAAATATAAATCCCATAACTGTTATTATTTTATCATGTTGTTCTGTTACTGTGAATCTCTATTTTTTCCCCCCTAAATTGAAATTTATCATAAATCGAGCTCAGAATTAACGCACGAAAATCTGCAACATCAATTACGATACGCAAATACACATGCATTGAGATCGACTTGCAAAAACTAAGTGAAGAGTTGAGAAATAGATATCTATATTTGATGATTGCATTATTATTATAAAAGTATCTATGTTTGTATACATGAAAAACAATAATAATGTATCAGTCTGTTTTAAATTTTCACCCCAGCAAATGTTTATAAGGGATCCAAATCTAACATAAAGATATATATTTATATGCGGCCCGCGGGATTGTAAAGTTCTTCCGAAGTGGCCAGCGAGGTCATTTAGGTTGGCCACCCCTGTACTATATTATATCTAGAATTCAGGCTGTTATTTTTTCAGTTCGGTACATATAAAAACGTAGAGTTAGATCCGCATACTATTTTCGGTATTCCCAGTATTTTAAAATGTATATTCAAATAAAAATAGGAATATTTTTAATGAACTGTCAATAGACTGTTTATAACAACTGTCAATATGCAATTATCGAAGTGTACGAAACAATAGCAAAATCAATTTCAATAGCCATTAAATTTAAGAGAAATATCATTCGACGAAATTATTGCATCCATTCAAGTGACACGTCATTGATAAACGAAAAAAGCTTTTGTTTTAAATAATTTATATCATTTGACTTCTGAGTGAAAGTGAGCTTAATAAATTTTTCGCGGCAAATTGGCAAGGACTCAAAACGGCTCATTAAAAATCTGCATTTTTTGCGACCGTATCTATTTCACAATAAAACCGGCATTTCTCAAGAGTATCATCACATATAAATATCAAACCAAATTTCGCTACTTTTTTCCAGCAATGGGTGCCATCCCGGTCGCTCTTTTTCTACCGATATCGAAACCCATCCCACAACGGGAACAATTTCGACGCCAGGCCCGGTTGACATTGGCGATAGCTTCCGAATAGGATAGGCAACTTTGGCGAGTGATCATGCCCTTCAACCTGGTAACCCGTCCCGTCAGTTTTCACGGCCACCTGTAATATTCCCTTACTTTCCCCTCGTCTAATGGAAGGTCCGGCCACCTCTTCTGTGACGTCACATGCTCCTTTCGTCCACTCACTTTCTTTCGTTGAGGAGCGCGGGCCTTCCTAAGTTTTCAGTGGTTTACTAGCCCACATTTATGCTTCAACCTTCGAGAACAGGAGAGTTGGAAACTAGTGGGGATCACCCCAAACGGTGATAGGTAACTGAAGAGTACGGTCTCCATTGAATCTCAGTCCGGACCCGTAAAAACAACTCATCCAAATACTGTGTTACAATAACATACAAACGGACTTGTATTTCTTCACAAGTGGAGAATTTTAATTTTCATACAAATTTTATTTTAAAGACTTTAAATTTATTATTTTTTTTGAAAAAAAATATTGATTTAAATTTCGACTTCAATATTTCCCCGCTTATTAGCGGTTATTTGTTTCTTCCGAAACCCAGAGAATATTTTCTACAGAATGCCGAAAGTTTTTTTAGTGCGGAAACATCGTCAGCATTGGAAAGCGGCATCCATCGGAATTGTCACACCGCCTCCAAGTCCTGAACAGTCTACAACGTCCACAACAACAGTATCAACAAATAAAGCACCACCAAAACAAGAACAAACACATCATCAGTCATTAGCAGGTGAGATTATTTTTTGTGATTTTGTTGTTGAGAGTTAAGTAGATCACGGAAAATGAAAGTAAATCGGAAAATGAGGAAGGGTTTTGTTTTTTCCTCTTTAAGTTTCAATGTTGAAAGTGCAAGTAGTTTTTCAATGCCGCATTGCCTCAAGCGTTAAAAGAATTATGATTGTATTACTAAGTTACATTTTTATGTAAGATAATTTTTCTAAGTGTCCGTCGCTTATCATACGAAGTTATCATTAATTTTTTTTAAAAAAAGCTTTATATCAAGCACCTCTTAATTTGGATTTATTTATTTTTTAAATATATTTTTGTTTTTTCTGTTGTTAATTTTTAATTTCAATGGATTTTATTCTCGCAAAAGTGATATTCATTTAATTTTATTTCTTTAGAAATTAAAAAAAAAAATGTTTTTCCTTAGCGTTGCATATATTTTCAATTTTTTAAAATATTGTACATGATTAGATATTAATTCATTGATTTTGTTTGATCCTTTTGTACGATTTGAATGTTACTGAAAAAACAGGACAAATATTTGAATGCTGTATGTTTTTAAGTTGAATTGTTATTTGAAAAGTTCAGTTAAGTTGAAATTTAATGTTGTATTTATATTAATTTTTTTTTTTTTTTTATTAGTTGAAGATGAATTTGTGAAATAATTTTCTTCGTTTTTTTTGTAATCTTAACATTTCTTTTACTATTCAATTTTTGTTTTTGTTTTTTAATACTGAAACTTTTTGATAGCTTCTTAATTGTGATATGTATAAAAATTACGATTACCTTAGTTTTAATAATTATCTATAAGTCGCTAATTATTTTTTATTCTTTGCATGCTTTCGTCTAATTTGTTTTATGATTAGCATTCCTTAAGTCTCCATTGTTATTAAAGCGTAATCTTGTCGAAAAAGCTATTGTGAATCTGTATTGTTATAGTATATTTGTATTAAATTTTTACATATTTCTACCTAGGAAATTTTTAGTATTAAAAACTAATCAATGCAAAGGGAATGTTAGTTGTATGCGGGATACTTAAACATTTCATGCTTTACGTGATCGTATAGTGTTTAGTGAACGTTGCGCATTTTAAGTTTATTTCCCTCTTTTTAGTATTATACATTATGAAGTTTTTTCTAAGTTTAATATAAATTATTTATTTTAGAACTTCAAGTATTGAATTCTATTCTTAAAGATTTGTTAAATAAAAATCATAATGTAAATTCTTGGGGAAAAAAAATTAATAATTTCATTTACTAAAAAAATCGCTGTTTACCCAGTAAATCATTTCTAAAGCTGAAATTCTTTTTGAAAATGGGATCCAAGTCAGGGGTGTCCAACACGTGGGCCGCATGTGGCCCACCAGTACTTAAGTTGCAGCCCGCCGACTCTTTTAAAAAAAAATGTTTAAATATCAGATTTTTAAAGTTTTTTTTCATTTTGAAATTTATTTGAGGGGAAATTTATATATATATAAAAATCTACAATGTGTATTTGCCTGTTACCTGTTCTTGTTTTAAAGTAAATCCTTTTTTGATAATAGAAATGTCCTTTAGATTGTAATAGATTTATATTTTATCAAACAGTTACATTTGATTTTACTAAAATAAATAAATAATAAATTCCGAATTGCATTATGCATATCCTTTACTCTATGGATGGTACATGATTCTCAGTGTGTGCGACTTTCATATTTCTCCTCATTTTCTGTTTAGAGTGCCCAAAAAGTAAGAGGCAGTCAGATGTTTTTTAAAGTTTATCTTAACCACATCCTGAATACTTTTTTTAAAGGGCAATGTATACTTAATCGTTTGCGAATGACAGCACAATCAAATTTCAACAATGAGAAACGAAATATCAATTCAAAAGAAACACTGTAATTTTCAAGAAAATGGCAACTGTAATATTTTAAACATTATTTGATCATTGCATTATTGTATTATATATATAAACATTTTTTTATCTATGTCTGTATACATGAAAAATAATGAAAACAATAATAATTCATTCTATTTTAAATTTTCACTTCAATAAATGTTTTTTGTTTCTAAATCTGATATAAAGGTACATATTTTTATGTGCGGCCCGCGAGATTATGATGTTTTTTTTGTAGTGGCCCGCAAGGTCATTTGGGTTGGACACCCCTGATCTAAGTGTCAAACAGACTTACCGTATTCCTAATATTAACTAGATATTGTAGCGAAGAGAGTAATTTATAACGCGTTATATAATCATGTTTACTTTTAGCTCCAGAAAAGCTCTATAACATATTGGTAACAATGTGAAATCAAATTAGTACAGAATAATGACAAAAAAAAAAAAAAAATGTTTGGGGAATTTTTATTTGAAATAAATAATTCTGCAGCGAAATTTTTCCAAGTTAATTAATGCAAGCAATAAAATCGATTCTAAAAAAAAATATATCATTATATCAAATTTTATACTTAAATCATTTTATAGTTCTGCGATCATCATCCAACTTAATAACTCTGGATTCAGATGATGTTAAAAATTGCAGCCGGTTCAAATGTCATCCACGTGTCTTCCATTCCGCAGTTCCATTCAGTTGTTATCGTCCCACAGCTTATCGTACAATCTATCTGCCATGTTGTCAGTTGATAATTTCTGTTAAAAGTAAGATCGATAATGTACCTTAAAATAATCAGATGATTAGCTTGTAAAGTGAGCTATGACGAAGATAAAGAAAAAGCTTTGTGTTAAAATATTTTGCTGCTAACTTTTCTTATTCATTAAATTGTCATTAATCTCATCTTCATCGCAATTTTCAAAAGATCAGTAAAAGAACAAATTAGTTAACTGATTTCGAAATTTACATAAGCCACGTCTCAGACAAGTCAATGGATTGCAATAGAATAATTATTTCCTTAACGTTGCTAGTCCGTTACGTACCAGCTGTTCTCGAATATTTTGCTGGTAGATAAACACTTTCAATTTTACTTGAGTATTCATTGGGATTTTCTTCCACGCCAACAGTTTTTCCTTGTGGGAAAGAAGAATTTTTCTTCCTCATAGCCTGCTGGTTACGCAATTTGTTTTGGTTAAAAATGCTGCCTGACTTTGAACGGAATATAATTATGACGTTGAATGTCTTGTGACGCTTGCTGGCTATTGCGCGATGTTGTAATGGGATATACCGGCCAAACCGCCCCGAGATACAGAATGAGGATTTCTCTAATTGTCAATTCTTTGCACGGAAAAAAACATTTCGGGGGGATTATGTTTTGTTTTTTTGTGGCCAGTGGCCAAAAACGTTTGCGAAAGCGGTCAAGTTCAGCCTCAAGGACTTCCCGGAAAGCGAATTTGTTTCGTTAATTATTCCTTTTTCTTTCTGATGAATAGTTTTCCAGTAGCGTCGGCGTGTTATCAATTTTCCATCTTTTATTCAAAATATGACACGTGGAAAGATTCAGTTTTGCGCATTTTGGGTTAAACATTGCTCTTGTATTCCAGTCTTATCACCTTAATATTATTCTAGCGGTTTATTATTGTGGTTTCATCAATTCCTGGTTTTGACCGCGCAGTGTGGCAATGCGTAATAGCGATTTTGAAAAAAAAAAATGTTCGTTAGGTAATATGTTTTGAGTTTTCAAGTTCATTTTGTATTATTCACAACTGGTCTAAACCGATTCTTATTGTAATAGTGTTGACGCCTTCGTAATTTATAAGGATTCATGTCTCGTGATTGAGAAATAACACACTGGAAAAATGTTTAAAAAAATCTTAAGAATATTTCAGCTCATCACAATTTTAAACTCTCAGATTTGACCCTTTTAGGCTACACATAAAATATATATAATATGATTACAATTTTACATTAAAAAATATATATATAAACAGGAAGTGGTTTTATACAACCCTATTTTTCTCCTTTTAAATTTCTTTTTTGTGGTTTTCAGGACTACATATTTATGCAATGCATAATTTTAAAAATATTACACTGTTGTAAGTTTTAAGATGTAAGCGTAGTTCAAATAACGTTGCTTCCCTTTTCTTATGTTACAATTTTAAAAATATGGTCAATCAAGAAATGAAAAAAATTAATAAAAATTCCGTTATACATGATCAGTTTTTCGCGAACTAAACACTCAAACCAAGAGAGCCGACGTTTATTTCAAAGCAAAATTAACTTCTACACCTTTTTTTTTGGGGGGGGGGGTTTTTTTTTGCGCAGGGGCACACCCCGGGGGGGTGTCCTAGGGGTTCGGACTCCCCCCATAGCCCTTCATTTTTTTTCAATTGGTTATAATCCTATGTATATATTATGTAAAATTTAATTATGTATTTGTTATTAATAATTAACTTTATTAATTAATGCTAATAATTTATTCAATAATTAATTTTGTATTGTTTTTGTTCCCGGAAATCGACAAAATCAAAAGAATATGTTGGGCGGCGCATTGGAGCATGATACCAAAATGGTGGACTTTCGACCCTGGACACCCCCCTTGAAAAATTTTTGTGTGCGCTACTGATTTGTAGGGATATCCTGGTTTAAAAGTAAACTCTGAGAAATTGAAGGATATATTTTGTCTTCATAACGTACAGCAGAAATGCAGGAAATCATTTACAGTAAAAAGTGTCTTTTAAAATTTACGAAAATATGATATTGAAGTAAATTCATTTAAAGCGATGCAAATGTGAGACATGGAATTAAGCATAAAATCATCTTTCAGCTCTACTGTGTTCTCCAATTAACTAATAAAGCAATTTATAGCAAAATGCTTCTTCGCTAAATAGTTTTATATTGAAAACAGAGCAATCAAATTTGAAAAAGGGTTTTTAGCCAAGGTCAAATAGGTGTTTTGATATCGTTTTTTTTAAACCATTGATTTGCGATCCTTAGTTTGATATTAATAAATAGAAAGGCATTTCCGGAGAATTCTACATAAAATGTAATACTCGAGAAACTGATGGGGTTGTCTTACCCCCAAAAGGTATTTCCACTAAAAGGGCTTTTTATTGTAAAAATTCGCCCTTTGTGTCGAAAACTTTTGTGACCGAAATAGCGAGTTACGTGAAAGAACTTTATTGTCCAAGTCAATCATTGTTTCAGCATCCTCTTGCCCAAATCTGATCCTTTTACTTTCAAGGACCTATTTTTCTTGAATGAGTGAGTCAAATGGCCATTTCTCCCCCACCGGACACTGTCCAAAGAAAGTGACGCAAAGTACAGGAAATGCGAAGATTTTTCAATAAAACATGAATTTGAATTGGGAAAAAGGAAATATTAAATTGACCAGCGTGAGAATACGTAATCGGAGTGGATCTGCATTTCCGTAGTCAGTGGGTGAGAAAGGTGCTTGGTGCAGGGGGATGGAGCTTTTGTTATTCCAAGGTCGTTCAAGATCAAGAGAATGTCTCGGCCCTGGCGCACTGACCGTAGTGTTCCACCTAAACAAAATCTCCCCTAAAGGGGGATGTCAGTAAACAGGGGGTCAGCAATGACTCCCATCTTCCGACTGTAGTAACCTCGTTCTCAAATAAGAAGGAAAGCTTGGGAATATTTTGCGAAAGGGAGGAGGGTGCAGGTTTTGAGAAAAAGTTGAGGAAAACAGAATTGTTGAAGAGGTACGGGTTCGTAGGGTCATCGGGGCTTTACGATCTCTGTAGGGTTTGTTAAAGAATTTATAGGGAGATTTGTGAATAGAAGCGGATTTATTTGTTAAAAAATATCATTTGTCACCGTTTTATGCACAAACATGGCTAAAAACCGGTTCGGATATGCATGACTACGTATAACTGAACTTGAAACATATTCTTCAGTAATATTTTTTTTTGCATATCCTTTTTATTTATTGAACTGAAGCAAACAAACCACAGTTTCAGGAAACGTGATTTCTAGAATTCATCGTTTTAAAAAAATTTTTTTTTATTCTCTCTTATTTAAATTTTAGAAAAAGTCTTTTGGCTGAATAACAGATGAAAATGCTCTTATTGTCTAGACATACGCATAGCATTCAGGGTTCGATTGTTGTGTCTACGATTTTATAAAATTTTTGCCCTGTTATTTTTAAAGCAAAACGTGTACTCGTGTATTTCCTACATTTTTTACCTTGAAGAGCTGTTGAAAATCAAAATTAAATTCTTGTATAGTTTTATTGAATAGTCTGTTTTTTTAAAAAAAATCAAGAAAAAAATATCAAATGAAATTCAAGGTTTTGTGTAAATGCTGAAGCATATCAAGAACAAATACTGCATTCCTTCTTTTGATCCATCAAAGTTTTTAATGGTTTGATTTTAATTTGCGACACACTGTGAAGCAATATGAAGACTCTTGACGGTGGGTCTCGTAATTTTAAACCTGGGTCTAGTGAGAAGGGCGACACCTGATCTCTGGCACCCCCTCTCTGAACTTTAAAATTGTTTTTCGCAGTGCTAAGTCGAGGAAGTGAACGCTTAGTAGATATAGCAATACGAAAGGGAGGGAAAGAATAAAAAAAAAGAAGCAAAATATCACTTAGGAATTGCGCTTTCTTGTGTGCATGCTGTGTTTCTGCGTTCATTAATGAATAATTCAACACTCTTATGTCATAAAATACTTGATTTGTTAATGTATTTATTGCAAAATCGATTTAATCGCCTACTGAATTCTTTAAGTATTGAATAAGAATTTATGCAAGTTAATGAAGGCTAATTATTTTATTTATCTGATCACAATTTTAAAAAATATATATATGGGTACCCCCTTCCATATGCTACTTGGTATATCTTCCCCTCCCCTTTCCGTATGCTACTTGGCGAGACTGGTTATTCGTGAGAACTGCATTTATATATAAAAAAAGTATTAATTACTAAATAATAAATATATTTTAATTTTTTTATTCCCCTTTTCTAGATGCCCAGTTCTCTCTGTTTTATTAGATTATCAACTTTATTGGGTTAAATATAAGAACGCTTTTTAAAATATATATGTATTTTTAATATATTAATTACTATTAAAATTTTTAGTATATTTTTTTTCATTTGTATCGTTAATTCAGTAAAACATTTTTCAATTAAGTTCATGATCATTTCAATTTTTTTTTTTTTTCTTTACTTAACGTTATTCTTTCCGTTCTAACGCCTCGGTACCATTTTTAAAATGTATTCCTACCTCTGCCACTAGACCCCTTTCGTACAGAAGGTATTTCAAAAGCAAACAGAGGGAACTTAGGAGAAACGAGATTCAAAAGAAAATTCTTGAAAAGGTAGCTTTGTCCAGCTTTCATTTAAAAATAGTTATCGTTAACTCTATTGGCCAGTTCTCAGCTCCCTTCATACATACTTACGGTATAGGAATGTTTGCTCTTTCAATGGCCAACAGATGGTGGCATTGAGACTTTCTGCTTGAAAGAAATAGCGCGAGGAAAAACGTTAGTCGACTCCCCTTCTTCGTAGGCGGCTCTAAGCCCCTCACATTACTTACTTTTCCAACGGCTGTTGTAGTCTAGTCCCCAACCCGTTATTCCTGCTGCCGAACCATGACCTTTACTCTCCAATTCACTTTCACTACCTTGTTCAATTCTTGATTTCAGGGATCATCCACAAAATGCCAAGACTCCGTTCCTTGACAGCTCGTAAAGTGCAACCAGTTTCTTCTGTTACAGCTGCTAAAGCTCGAGCTGTTGCGATTTGAACTAAAAAGCTGTAAGGTTTTGGAGGAATGAAATGTAATTAATTTCAGCATTGTCTTTTATAAGCATGTAATCTCATTGATAATTCTAATGAGTATCACATCATGACATTCAAATGCATGAGAATGTTGACTACTTAATAAATTGCAATTCGGGATATTTTTCCTTGTTTCATAACAGATATCGATGTTTATTGAAATGCATTTAGCGCAGCTACGTGAAAAATGATGGTATGTATTGTAAATTTCTTACGGTAAGTTACACTCTTTCCCTTCAGAATGGTTTCGTTACGCCTGGAAGAAGTATATCCAAGGTAAGTAAAAAAAATCTTTTTAAAGAGTCTTCGGCCAAAAAAAAAAAGAAGTTTTTGGTAAAAAGTGGTAGGTATATAAATTCCTTACAAAAAATATATATATTTCCAATTAATGATTAACACTTATATTTTTCTGTACACTTTTTTAACTACTTTTTTCCACAGGAAATATTTTTTGCAACCTTTATAAAACACAGCAACTAGTATAAAATAAAGGAAGTAAACCGTTTACATAAATAGTGAGGAATCGTCGAAAATCGCATTTTATTAACTTTTAAATGTCTTTTCACCTTGCGCAAATTTAAATTTCAGCTTATTAGTCAATTTGTATTTAATAAATAAGAATTTATTTTTCAAGAACACTTTCTACGCAACTCATATCATGCTTCTCCTAAACATACAACTAAATAATTGCAGGATTATTCGGTATTCGCTCTGCTCTCATCCAAATCTAGTATTTACTGCATTAATTTAATATGAAATTTCTCTTCTAATATGAATGGTTTAATTTTAAGTGTTCGTTATAACGTCTTTGTTTTCAATTATTACATAAGTGAAGATCCTCATGTTAACTTAAGCATTTCAATTACTAAAAATTCTACCCGCTGTTTTAATCTTTCCGTGTTTTGTTTGTCTGAAATGTTTTAAATAAACTACCAACCTTAGAAATAGTTGATGTGCAATAATTGAGTCCAACCTAGAAATAGTTGATGTGCACAAACAAATTGGGCCCAACTTACCTGAGTAGCTTTTGTTAAGTGCGAAAGGGGATGGATTTTCCCCGCAAGGAGGGGGGGGGGGGGTTTCAAAGGTAATCCATGTGGCCTCAGGCAAGTTAGGCTTGCAACCTTGCGGAAAATGGACCCCTCGCCCTGCGAAGATGTTCGAAACGGACAACAAACATCACAAAAATAACGGATGGAAATCGAAGAAAGTTTTCCTCCAATCAAAAAATTTAAGGAAACGTTGGAAGTTTGCCAAAATCGTGACACTAACCTCATCAGGAAGTTGGCGGGAAACAAGACAAAGGATTTTATCGATGAAGAGTTGCGAATTAATGGCCTTGAGCCACGCGACTATCATTGTCCGTATGCTTGTTTCATTTGGATCCGTTAGATTAAATATTTTTAAATGATTGTAATGTTGCAGCCCGTCGGAATGTCATTTTGTTTCCAGAGATATCAAGTGCGAAATTAATTTATGCTTCGAGTGAGAATTATTAAGCAATTCTCTGTAGTTTTTATAGATCTAGATCATTACAATGGGTGGCTGAGTTCTTAAAAAACTCGTAAAGGATCATCAGATCTAGTTACAGGTTTTGTTTAATGATTGAAAAGAGCTATGCATACTTACTTTATTTTTTTAAAAACTATTTACTTATTGACGGTTGATTGCCGTTACCGGTTTTAATGTATGGATAAGGCATTTAATTCAATACTAAAGCAGTAATGTTTTATTGCGTTCTATTTTGCATTAATGTTGCTAAATTTGTAATGTGTCTAATTGGCTTAAATGAACTTTGGATAGTTGATTTTAAGAATGATATGCCTCATTTATTAAGAAGTTTTTATAAGTCCTTCAAAGTAGCCTTAAAGTTATTAATAGAATCTCAAAACATATTTTTTTTTCTTTTAAGTTGGCAGAAATGCTTAACTTTGTCTATGTATATGTTTAGTTTTTCTTATTAGTTGAATCACTTGAAAATAATAAAGAAAAAATATTCTTAGTTCCCCATGATCCATTGTTTTTTATGGCGCTCCATAATTCAGTGGATTTAAATAAAAATATTTTAGTAGAGTGTTATAAGTAGTATTTTAAAAAAAGCTACATATTTCCTCCGGAATCAGTAATTAAACGATGGATTTAATGCGTTGCCTTATAATTTTCAGCAACAAGTATTGGCCGCACACAGAAAAAAAAAAATTAAACATTCTTTTGGGATCTTGTTTTTAATTATTTTTACTATATCTGTATTACACAATTTTTTTTGTCAGTTTTATTCACATATTTTTTACAATGTGATATGATGGAATTATGACTTTGCAAATGCCTTTAAGCATTTAAAAGCAAAAAAAGAAGAAATGAACACACACATACACAAAGTTTTAAACAATAAGCTTAAAGAGAAAAAAAAATGTCTCAGTTCAAAAAATTCTTATAAAGCAATATTTTCATCGAAATAATATTGTAATTTATTTTTCATAATACGGTAATTAAATTTAAATTAATCTTTCTGTTTTAAGCGGAAATAGATTTTTTGTTGCGAGTTGTAAATATGTCGCGGTATCACATGTTAATGAAATTAAAGGATTTATTTTGTAAGGTTATATATTAATAACTCTAACAGTTACATATAAAATTATTTAACATGTGATAATTTTAGTTTTTAAATAAATAATGTTAATTATTGCATTTTTTCCCCCATTTTCCTTTTTAGCATACAGTAATACTATTCTAGCACACACATAAAGCTAGATTATCAGAAGAACGAATCGGTATTTTTTAAATATAATTATGCTTTCAAAGCAGTCATAATATTTCATAATAAATTTTGAGCTCCTTTAGAAGAATTTCGAAATCCCACTTGTGATAAAATTTCACCAACATGTTTAAATGTTTTTCTCACTCCAACAGCCGACGTTACAAAATCCATCTTCTGGTTGCAATACGCATCGTTTTATTTGGCGAGTTTTCCTACTACGCACTAGAAATTAGTTCCTCCTTATTAATTAAGTTAACGTGTTCTTAGTGTTATACCACATTCAGGCTGGTCCTTGAAATTCATAAATGAATGGGAGGCTCGTGCGGCATCTGCAAGACTAGTGAAAGTCAGAGTGGCCTTGGTTAGACACCTATTTGACCTTGATGTCTAATCAACGGTTTTTAAATAAACGCATTACCCTCTCAGGTTTTCTAACGGAATGTGCTGTCAGTCGCATCTTCCTTAATGTATGAAACGTTGCTGCGGCTTTTTTTTTTCCTGTTAATTCTTTCTTCATATCCTGGTCATTTTATTTATTAATGTAAAAATAAGTCTTACTGTTGCTAAAGGCGATTGAAGGAAGATTCTAGCCACTCATTCCGTGTGTTAAAGGGCGTTTGTCAAGGATAAAACTCCGTTATCTTTCTTTTTATATAATTTCTTTTAATTTGGGCTGTGAAAGGGTAATATTTAAACACATTTTTTTTTCTTTTGGACTCTTCAGACTAACGATTATTTTAATGGCAGTTGTACTGATATCGCATTAATTTCAATAAATTTGACAAAATTAAGAAAACGTATAATGGAAATTTAACGTGGTAAATTGTAAATCAGATTTGAATGTGTTTGGGCACCACTTCAAATTTGTAATGGCTAAAAGTTTTTTTGGAATAAAAATTACGTGGGCATGCAAGGATGCCTGTTCTTACAGAAAAAGAATACAAAGAAGGGTTATGGGGTTATAGTTGGGGTTTACAATTATTATCCTTACCTGAAAAGGACCGAACCCCGTGGCGCACACAAGGGGGGTGTCCTAGGGGTCTGGACCCCTCCCAAAGCACTTGATTTTTTTCCCGATTGATTATAATTCTAAGTATATAGTACGTAAAATTTAATTAAATATTTGTTATTAATGATTAATTTTATTAATTAATGTTAATTATTTATTCAATAATTAGTTTTTTACTGTTTTTTTGTTCCCGAAAATCGACAATATCAAAAGGAGCATGATACAAGAATGGTGGACTTTCGACCTGGACCCCTTGAAAAATTCCTGTGTGCGCTACTGACACTGAACCTTTTGATTTTTTTCTTTTGGAAATGTCCAGGGGCGTACCTACCAACGTATCAATGATACGGGAGCCCCAAAATATGTAAGCAAAAAATTGTGAAGCATAAATAGTCCCATTTTCAAAAAAAGGGCCCTGAAGGAATTCTGATACAGGACCCCCTTAGGGCCAGCTCCTCCAGTGGATAAGTTAAGTTTATTAAGTAACTAGTGAAATTAAATTAACCACATCGTCTTTAAACAGGACAAGTGATTTAATTTATTACGCTTCGTTTATTATTTTCACTAATGCAAATCAATGATATGTAATTCAACACTATTCTGATTTCTCTAGTCATTTGGCTGAAAAATTCATCATAGAATCAGATTCAAAAGGAAAATGAGAGAAATATATATATAGTTACACATAATCCCGAAAAACTCTGAATTACATCAGGCGAATAGTTTCTCCTCCTTAGCTTCATTATTGGAAAGTCATTTGATATTTTTTTATTGTATTCAGGATAACAAATGATGAAAAAGTAGGCGCAAGATCGTGAAATACCATTTTAGCAATGAGATTTATTTTTAAATCCCCCCCCCCCAATTGATAATCAAGGTGAAAACACTAAATTAGCTATTTCTTTTTTGAGGGGGGAAAAAGTACTTTGTTTTTATTGAAACTATTTAAATTTTAATTGTTCATATTCGGCGTTCAGTAATATACAACATATTAATATACAGTAAAAATCACTTTTCCTTCATGACGCCCATTTTAGCACTTTTTTCTCTTAGAGCTTCGTGTTGAATGCTCAATTCGTTGATTCTTCGTTCATTTGTTATTGATTGATTATTAGCATCAAATTGTTCAAAATAGCACTACGGCTAATTGTGATGAACGCCGTAGTTTTGAACCACGGTCAAATGTCAGATGCCACCTGAGACGTCACCCTTACAAGAGTTGGCAGTCATGACCGCTGCAAAATTAATTTGCGGTACATTCATTTCACTTGGACAAATATAGTCACTCATCATCTGTATAGATTTTAGATAAAAATATGATCTTTACATTACTCAGTTTTAATTTGTTGTTCTTATTACATATACCTGTTACTCAATTTTATCCAATTCTTTTTATTGTTAATTCTCTGACAATGCCGCTTGGATAAATTTTTCTTTAATAATCCAATTTATATTTGCAGCAACAAATTACATCATTGACTTTGAAAATATCATTACTCAATACCGTTGAAATAATTGATTTCGAAACGATGGCGAAAACAGAAACGCTGCCCTATCAGTGTAATCGTTTATACAGTAATAGTGACTGTTACACCATTATGAGGAAGCACTAATTAAAAGTATTGACGTTCTCGCCAAAGCGACAAAAATTAAAATTTCCAGTGAAAGTATCCGTTTTAAATACAAGAGTACGCAACTTGCGCTTCAGGTGTTCCTTTCAGCCGCTCCAAGAGCAAGGTCAATTTTATTATTAGCTTTTTCTGGAAGAGAGAAAAAGTTGAAAACGAAATACGACGTCATTTGACTGATATATCATACAGGTGTGCCGTAATTAACTTGCAAAGACTTACGCAAATTTTGGTGCGTTATATATTTTAAATCGCCGAAGTTGGAAACAAAACATTTATTCGACTGAATTGTGTAGTATTGTAAATGATATTGAAATGTGTGTAAATTAAAGGCATTGGAAAAGCATCAACCATTTTTTTTTTTTTTTTTTTTTGCATTAATGTGTTTGGAAATTGGTACGTGTAATTTTCAGTTGTAACAATTTCACAAGAATGAAAATGAACACGCATAAAAATATTTTGTAATAAAGAATATACAGTCGGACCTCCATTTTTTTTTTTTTTTTTACTGACTTTTATTTTGCGAATTTTTTCGTGGGACCAAAAATAGAATTTTGAAAGATGAATCTCTAATTTAACGAATTTTCCACATATGTAACGAACTTTTTGGGATTTAGCGACTTCGTTAAATAGAGGTCCACTGCAATTTATTTCAATCCTTAGCACAAAGTCCCATTAGTTAAAGATTGGACTGTTTTTTCGGAGCTATGACGGTTTGCACAGTTATGCAAATTAAAATGCGATTTGTTAAATTTCGATGCACGTAGGTCACCTTTTGTAAAGGAAATGTGAATAATGATGACAAAAGCAGTAAAAATAGTGAGCATCGCCTAGTGTGTCAAACGGCCGTGACTGCTAACCAGTCATGGCCAAGGACAAAGTGCAGGCCAGGTGTGGGCGAATTTTTCTTTCTTACCTAAATGCTTCGTCGCAGTCTTGGTTACGCAGGTGCAAATGTCTACTCCTTAGTCGCTGATCGTGTATTTTGCATCACGCTGCATAACGTATATCTTAGGCAAAAGAACATTTATTTGCCTTCTCTTGTTAAAATTGTCAAAGGGTGGAGAAGATTTTGTTTTGTATATTTTAGTTTTTATATAACTGCTATACCTTGTTGATGATGGCAATTTGTCCCCCTCCCTCTTTCGCTAACATAGTTTGAGTCGTAGCAGGTGAAATAAAATTACATATTGCCTGTGATTATGCCTTATTTAAAAGGGTTATATCGATAGTTTTTTTTATCCCCTTCAGGTTTTTTTCTTGCATTTTTTGTTAAAGTTTGCGTGTTTCGATTACATGATGAATTTTATAAGGATTTAGATATAAAGTAATTACATGGAAAATTACTGCTTTTATATATTTAATACATTAACGAATCATTCAGGTTCTTGGTTTTTTTTAAAAATATATCGACTTTAATAGTTTCTTTTTGTGTTTGTGTGTGTTGTTTTTGTGAGAAATGCAAATTTGTGGGAGTGTTTGGAGAGCTTTTCCCCCTAGTGAAAGGGGTGTAAATTTCCTGTTAGACCAGTGTTTATCATTCGGGTGTTAAGCTTCTGTAAGCGCCGGAGTTCTTTATGTTTAAAAAATTCAGTCACAACTTCACTATATAAATTTTACTTATTATTAAATATATAGTAAAAGAAAATGGAAATATTTACCTTAATAATAAATTTCATGGAAATAGCCTTTAATCTGTTTATTTACTATAAAAAAACATGAATATGCAATTATTTAAATTTATGTTCTTAAAGGGACTAATACTTCATTTTACTCATTAATCATAATTCCCTACTTAGTGCTGTTAATATCGTTGTAATGTATTCAATTACTTCTCGTTGTAATTCTAGTAAAATATACTCTTACCAAAACTCATTGACTAATTCACTGATTTGTAACTACAATGAGAAAAGAAAATACGCGAAAAATTATTTTCCCCTTGTTTGCCCCTCTTGAGGCGCATGTAAGGATGAGAGCAGGTGAATAGGTAATGACAATTTAGGAACCAGGTGCTGAGATGTCCTGCGCTTATATCTTGACCTATAGCAAGCGATTAGGGTCCCCCTCCCCAAGTGCTCTTATTTTCGATTTCGTAATTATCAATGAAATGGTTTTATTCCCTTCGGAAATAAGCATTTGTACGAATATGTGGAACTCTAGGTTTGTGTGTCAATCGGAAGTGATTTCCCCCTCCCCTAATCGCTATTTTTCTTAGAAATATCGCGGAAGGAATCTTTTTTTTGGGGGGGGGGGAATAGGGAGTTTTAATATATTTTTTTTTCCGATGCTCTATTTTACCTTACTATTGTAAAACAGTGGACTTGCTAAACATATGTAATTTTTACCTTTTGGAGTGTACAGATAGTTGATTTTGTAGTATTTATAATAGAAAACAATGTACAAAAATGTTTTTAACTTTCTTAACTTATCAGTGAATTTCCGCTGCTATAAATGTCGAATCGAATAAAAGTTCTAATTCAGTGCTTTTATTTGAATTTATTAACGTGATCGAATAATTCGTAGTCTTATATTTTTATAATCTTGGTGAGAAAATTTAGAAGAATCCATTATAGTGAAACGTTGATATTTGTATTGCATTAAAAAACCCACGAAAAGACATGTATTGCTTATTCTTTAAAAAAAATCACTGATTCTTTTTCATTTTCCTTTCTTCTTGGGATAAAGAAATAAATAAAATATAAATGTAATATCAATGTAATGAGTATTGTTTTGAAAACTATCATATCTTCGAAAATTTATGAGCATTTTCTTTCTTAGAGCTGCATCCACGAGCCAGATGGACCGAAACTTGGCAAAAACAGCGCACACGAGCAGAAGGCGGAAGAGGAGAAGCCGAAACAACTCCACCTATATCACCATGCACCCTTCCAGTTTCTCCTTGCAATCCACCATCCCCAGTTTCAAATTTGGAAAAATTCCGTCCACATCATCATAGAACAATCCAACCCAGAGATGAAGTTGCTGTGGAAGAACCCACCTCATCGTGTTCAACACCACCACTGCATTCTCAGCCTGCATATATGGCAGTACCAGTCATTCAAAGTCCATCCGTTCAAGATCGCCCTCTGGACTATCATGTTCCTCGGCGTCAAGAATACACAGATGATTCACAAGAAACTCTTATCAATCTAAGTCGGGCTCGACATTTGACGCATGAAAGGGAATATCAGCCAATCCAGCAACATGCTTTACATTCCAATGTTCAAATTCCCGATTCCCAAGAAGAGACTCAATTGGATATGTATCCATATGAAATGCGACCAGTTTCTCCAGGTGATAGTGATAGTAATTCCTCAAGATCACCAGATAGTTTAGTTGATGAAAGAGGAGAAAAAATGGCAATGATTCCTTCTTTGCCTGTTCGACTTGCCCTTTTACAACAGAGAGTAAGTACGGTTTAATTTGATGAGGCATGTTCAAGCCTTAATTACTACTTACAGCTATGCTTTCTAATCAAAATTAGGCATAATTAAGAATTATTGCAACCTCACAATGCCTAATCCCAGTAATTTTGTTAGATATGTAAATTTTGACTTATTTTAAATTATATATTGGCTTTAACATCTAAATTCTGATGCGTAAAATTATTTAATTTCAATAAGTATATCATAAATATGACCCATTGTCCATAAAACTTTTTAAATAATTCATAATATAAACGTTTGAAAAATTTAATAACTTTCTCCTGCGTTTCTGATGACTTCAAGCAGCTAAGAAATTGGTGCATTTTTGTCTGTTACACTGGTGTATATTTTTGACATTTCCCTTTTATTCTAACATATGTGAAATTAAGTATAGCGAAGATATTAACAAATTGAATTATTTACCTTACAGCTCGGTTTACCCACTGATGTACCTCTGGAGTTCGTGAATGGAGGACATGGAATTAAAAATCCTTTATTGCAAAGAAGTTACAGAACCTCCTCTCCAGGCCAAGAAATGTCTCCTCTACCATCACCTGGTCAAGAAATTCTTCCAAGTGTTGGAGAAATGGAAGCTGGAAGGTTAGAATTTCCTTTCAACTTTCATTAAATTGCATTATTTATTTTTAAAATTTTATGATTTTCAGCCTTTATATTGAATCCTTTTATCTTACACAAATCATTTAAAAATTATGATTTTGTGTATCTCACAGTATGAAGGTGCACTCTGATCTTCAAAAATTTTAAGAGTATAATCATATGTTATGATAAAATAGTACGCGTCATTAGCACTATCATGACACTAGCTTTATGGATTGTAATCATAAACTTGTTTTATTAATAAACAGCAAATTATTAAATGTATTTTTCATCCAGGTTATCATGAATCTTAAGTTATAATTAAAAGCTTATCCCTGGACAATTAGTGAATGTACTAAATTCCTCCCTCATTATATCAAAACATTGCTTAGTTAAGTGTCATCCAGATAATTTTGAATCAAATTGCCTTTTTTAATCAAAGCTTTAATGTGACTTTGAATAATCTTCAAAAGACTTTCGTAATCCTTGTTACAAATCTGCAATGTTCATTTTATATATTTATGTATTTCAGGCTGAGCTGCCGTGTATGCGGAAAAACATTTGGCTTACAGAGACTACTTAACAGACATATGAAGTGCCACAGTGATATGAAAAGATATCTTTGTACTTTTTGTGGAAAAGGCTTCAATGATACTTTCGATTTAAAGAGGCATACTAGAACTCATACAGGTAAGTTATAAGAAATGTTGCAAAAATCAAAGATGGTTTCTTTGATCTTACTTAGTTTTTCTTTAAAAATCAGAACAGGTCTTTTGATGAATATGTTAATGTAAAAGTTACTTGCATAGCAACAGAAAAACTTAAAACACTGAAGATAATTGTCCCAAAACTCATTTAATATGAACAGTTTAGCATTTATCCGCTTTTCACAATATTGAATTGTTGAAATGCCAGTCTAAGATTTAAGAGAATATTCTTGGCTTGAATGACCAATATACCACCATAAAAGGTTAAGCGATGCATTCGGTATCTTGATTTAAAATCTGAGCTGAAAACTGTACTGGTCATCATGGTTGGTACATATTTCTCTCTCATGTATTCTGTCTCTCTCTCCTCTTCTCTATCGCAGTTTTGTATTTTGCTTTGCTGCCTACCCTAATTCTTTAATATAATAATCCTACCCTAATCCTCCATAATAAATTTACTGAAAGTGACAATTGATGTGATCAGGAATTGATGCACCTGATAGTAATGAATTTTTTATGTCACAATATTATGAGCTGTGTATAGTTTAATTACATTCATGCTTGTGTTTAAATTGATGAATGATTGGTTGTTAGTACAAACTTGGTGTTAGTGTTCTAATCTGTTGAAAAAATTATTGCAGGCTATGCCTAAAGTATTTATTACATATTTCTTATGTTATTTAATCATGATGTTATATGGAGGAATACTGCTTTGAACTTTATTGTAGAAAGTTTGAAAGAGTTGTTGGTACTTTTTTATTCAACGCATGCCATTGGCGATCTTTGGTGAAATTCAACAATTTTTTTTTGGCCTGGGAAATGTTTAGCTGTTGCCCTTACAATGGTCTTAGACATGTTTTTCATTTGTACCCTGTCTTTTCTTCTAAATAAATAAGGTTGCCTTAAATCGAAGGAAGAATCAAGAATATATATGGATAGTTTTACCTTTTAACTGTTAACTTCCGAACAGTATTACTCTGAAGAGCAACCCGATGAACAAAATATATAGTTTAAGTTTTATTAAGAGTAGAAATTGATTTTTTAATTTTTTTTCATCTGTGTATGGCTTATTGTTAATTTATTGTATTCTAACTATTATATTATTAAAAGATGGTCTACTGATCAATCTGTTAATAACTTTAATTTTTTTCAATCTGTTTTTCTGAATTCAGTGTATTTCCTTATCACATTATTAGAAAAACAAAATCTTCTAATTACAACTTCAAGATAAAGAACAAGTATGTGTCCATAAATTGTGGAAAAGAAATTTTTGAAATGTAAAATATTAATTTGTACAAACCACACAATTTTTAATGATTTGTTTTTCTATTTTTTTCAGGTGTAAGGCCATATAAATGCAATATGTGTGAAAAATCCTTTACCCAAAGATGTTCTCTGGAATCTCATACATTAAAAGTGCATGGAATACAACACCAGTATGCATACAAAGAAAGGAGAGCCAAGGTGTACGTCTGTGAGGAATGTGGACATACAACTACTGAACCAGAAGTACATTATGTACATTTAAAGCAAAATCATCCATACAGCCCAGCTTTACTTAAATTTTATGACAAGCGACATTTCAAGTTTTCTGATGGTACATTTCCTTTAGGTTTGCTCAGAGTTCCACAATAAATAAAAACTTTCATTGTGAATAAGCTATGGCTTAGGTTATCATTTTGCAGTATCTCCTCGATTCATCAAGCATATCGATTTTATTTTTCTTCATCTGTTATGAATATAGATATATTTTTATAGTAGCAACTGATATCAGTCATAGTGATGTACTTTTGTCATGTGATTCTTGTTGCTGTTGTTTCTTTCGTTATTTATATTTTCTGATATATCGAGGTGTTACTTGTTTTCTTAACATTATTTCATTTTGAATGAATGCCTATTGGAATATCATCTACAACTTTTGTTAAACTTCTTTTCTGAAATGCTTAGATGATGAAAAATGCTTTAATTCAGAAATTTTCATTGAAAATCAATTTTTCTTTATTTTAAACAGCCAAAAATTATGCAATACAGGGATCTTAAATTATTTGTATTTTATGCTGAATTCAACTGAATCAAAACTAAATGCACATATTGCAATGTCCTGTGTAAAATGTGTTGATAGTGCCTTTAAGAGTTGAAAAAATGTTTTATTTTATTTATTCAAGCAAGTTATTCAGATGGAGGATGCAGCAACATGTCTGTTACACTTCCTCCTTGCATTTTGCACTTTTAAAAGTTATCGATTTTACACTATTTTAAAAATACTTATTGGTAGAAAAGGTATTTTGATTTGAAGACACTACATTTTATATAGCAATTTATTTATCTAAAATCAAATGTGTATTTATTTGTTTCATTGATATTATGTCAGTTCGGTAATTGAGCTTTAATAATGAATATATATTTTGTGAAATTACTTCAGACATTTGTCTAGTCGTAAGCTATTTAACTACTGAGCTTTGTGAATCAAAATTTGGGAAACTTAGTTAATTGTAATGTATATAAATTCGGTTTTCTTGCTCGTTTCTGCTGAAGCTTCCATATCCCTCACTTTCAGTATGTTATCGCAAAAAATACTCACTTAAACACATCATGCATAGCACACAATATTTTTTAGTTATGTGTGTAGAAAATACACATTACTTGTTTTGATAGTACATTCAATAATCAATACTTTTAATACTCTTATCATATGGCACTAAATTTATGTTCCTCTCATTTTAATGACGCTCAAGTGGTAGGTAGTTTAAAGTAGTATTATTTTTTTAGAGATTCACTGTATATATTTTGTAAAAAGGCGATAAGTACAAACTAACGTGCTTTCACTTGTGTGTTTGCTTATGTAAAATATTATTTAATTAAAAGAAATGTGTCTATATTTTTAAACCACATTTTGTATTATGAGAGAATTAGCATGTGTCATAACAATTTGAAGGTTGTGTAATTGTATTTTTAGTAATTAAAATCATTTCATGAATGATATGAAGAATTTTCATAATTTTGGAAATGAAATAATTAATTTTCCCAAATTCATTTCATTTTTTTAGATAAAATAATTTAAAACAAATTTTGTATATTTGGTATTTTTCAGATTAGCCAATGGACAAAAGATTTGACAGAAATATAATCTTTTCATAGAAGCAATTTAATGTTTTTTAATTTCTTTATACAATTCTTGATTATGAAACTTTTTAATAGTTTTATTTATACTTCTGTACATTCTAATATATATTTTTTTTGCTACTGAAGTAGTATATACATTCCAATGTATTAAACTGTTGCTTCTGATCAGGCTAACAAAGCTACAACACTGCCCATTATAAATATTTATTTTTTGTGGAAGACCTAATAAAAAAAAATCTATGTATACATTCAGATTAAACTGCTCTAAGATATGAGTAATTAAATCTTTATTTACAAGATAATATGCTGTGATTATTGAGAACTTAGAGCAAATGCTTAGTAAAGATTTATATATATTTGTAAATTATTTCCTTTTGTTTTAAAATATATTTTTTATTTCAGAATTTTAAAATAAGATGAGCAAATTGTGAATGTCTTGAATTCATTATGTGTTTAAATGTATTGTATTAAAAATGAATGCCTTATGTAGGCTTCATTTTTCAAGCATCTGTAACAAAATGCCAAATGTTATTTGAATTACGAGCAGAAAAAAAAAAGAATTGAATCTGGCTGTGATAAGGGGATGTGTGAGTGTTTTTTTTTTTTTTTTTAATTAACTGATGGATTTCAGTCTACTGTAAAATTGACTTGCACATTCTTTGTAAAACTAGAGAGTATGCATAACTAAATCTTTAATTAACCATTTTAAATTAAACCAATGGAAGTGTGTAACTTTTCAGGAAGATAAGAATAAACACATCCTCTTTTCTTGTAGTCAGTTCAATTAAATATTCGAAGAAAATGAAAAAAATTTTCATTTAGCTTTTGTGATGTAGTGAGTTATTTGAAACATTTTAAAGCTAAAGAAATTGTTACTTTAGTTGTCTTTAAATCTTATAGAAACTTTTATATCATTTTGAGAAAAAAATTTAGTCAAATGATAATTATCCATAAGATCAAAATATTCTATTTTACTAATCAAAAAAATACTTATACAAGTATTCATATCTACATCATATATAGAACTTTTTAATATTTTTAAAGATAAAGTACTGCACGTATGTAAATATGGTAACAAAGTATTTTAATGTTTTTGTACATAAAGTAGTGCATTTTTTATGAATCAAAATTTTCTTTTGAGGTTTAACTCTTGTGATACAGATTAACCTTCATGAGCTGATAATCAAATTTTTGGGTGTTGAACTGAATTAGAAGCTCAAAAACAAATACAGATGTATTAGTTTTTGTCTATTATTACAAAGTTTCTGAATAATTTTGTTAGTTTTAGATTTTAAATTAAAGTTGACCAACTTTTAATTTTAAAATGAATGAAATGTCTGTTAAAACTGAAAAACAATCAAAATTTTAAGCATAAATCAAATGTTATATTTCTTATGTTCATAAAGATATTTTAAATAATTGTTAAATGATGTGTTAATTATTCATGTTGCTATGTATATTATATTTTGAAGTAGATAAGCTGAAATTTTAGAATGCATTTTGACTTTTAGAATGCTTTTGTTAAACAAATATTGTAAAAAAAATTTGATTGTGTGGTTGCTATAATATATTTTTTATGTTACAAAGATGCTAACATAATATATGTACTGGATTTTATTATATGCAACCAAGATTAAATTGTTTGATTTGGAGTATTTTAGTATGTAAAGAGACATCAGCAAATAGTTTTTATCTATTTCTCCTTAATGGTGTATATTTTATATTTATAATTTAGCAAGTAATTTATTTTAAAATTTGTCATTTTTATGTAATATTATTTCCTCTCTGTTGATATTTATGCCTTTTAATTTTTTGAAAGGTTAGTTTTAATTAACTTTTTTTTAAAAGGATTTTTTTATGAATTAAGGTGACAATATAATTAAAATAATCGAAGTGCAATGTATAGCGTTTAACTTATCTGACAAATATTTGTATATCAATTATATTTTTAAACAGAAGTTTTTATTTCCTTGACCTGGCATGCTTTTTGATTAATACCAAAAGCTAAGTTGATTTCTTTTTTAAAACTTTTGCTGAAGTTATTTGCATTATGAAACTCATGAAATGAATTTTAAGTATTAAAATGGTATTAGATACCAGAGAAATTTCTCTTTTTAGTTCAGACATTTTATATAATTATTTTTCCCGTAAAAGAAATTTTTTTCTTGTATTTAGCTGTATAAAACATTTGTCTCATACACACAGTTCATTGCTTTTAATATTTATTTAATATACTTGTAAAATAAAACTGTGCATGTTACATTTAGCTTAGAATATATGCAGAATTGTAATAAATTATATAAAGTGCATTTTCATCCTTTTCATTTGACAATTTTATTTTCGTTTAATAACCATGATTGAAATTGTATGAAGTGATCATCTCAAAGGAGTTGTTGGTCAAAATCACTTCAATTCAACATTGTATTCTTTTGAATCTGGCTGTTAGTCTTTTTATATCATGAAACATTCCTCAGCTGTCAAGTTCTGTTCTACTTTGAGAAGAACAGTTGCACATTTTGTTTACATATTAAAACTAGTGGGTGTTATTTTGGCTGAACTTGTACATAAATGCAGACATTTAAATAAAGAAAAAAATAATTGATACATGTTTTGTTTTTATTTCTTCCTACACTTTTTAGTCATATTTGTTTTGATTTGAAAAGATGTACTCATAGTTATAGCATTAGAAAACTTTTTTTAAATCAAATTATATTTTTAAAAAATACGAGTTATTTTTTTGTGTGTGAGAATGTAATTTAATTTCTCAAATATGAATCTGTATTTAGAGGAATTAACAATTGATACAAAAATGCAAACAAGTTGCCTAATAAACATAACATAATGCCATGACCTGCTTCTTCAATAATAAAAATATTATCATTCTTAAATAAAGTAGGTTATATATTGAACATGATAATATAAGCTTATATATATTTAATTTAATCTTTTTAATAATGTAAACTCTTAGAAATATAACCGATTCTTTTAATTATCTTTATGTAAAAAAAATATCTACTGCTAAGCTTTTTCATGCTGCTTTTATTTTGGTCTCGTATTTCAGAGGTATGTTTAACCTTTCATTGTCAATGAATACTGAGAAACAGAAAAGGGGAGAAATAAATACTATTGATTGATAAAGGTGCATAATCTACAATCGCCACACATTTCGCATTATATACACTGAAGAGCCAAAAAAACTGGTACACCTGCCTAATATCGCGTAGGGCCCCAACGAGCATGCAGAAGTGCCGCAACACGACGTGGCATGGATTCGATTAATGTCTGAAGTAGAGCTGGAGGTAATTGGCACTATGTATCCTGCAGGGTTGTCCGTAACTCAGTAGGAGTAAGAGGGGGTGGAGATCTCTTCTGAACAACACGTTGCAAGGCATGCCAGATATGTTCAATAATGTTCATGTCTGGCTATTTCGGTGTCTAGCGGAAGTATCTAAATTCAGAAGAGTGCTCCTGGAACCACTCTGTAGCAATTCTGGACGTGTAGGGTGTCGCATTGTCCTGCTGAAATTCCCCAAGTCCGTCGGTGTGCACAATGGACATGAATGGGTGCAGGTGATCTGACAGGATGATTACGTACCTGTCACCCATCAGAGTCGTATCTAGACGTATCAGGGGTCCCATATCACGCCAACTGCACCCGCTTCATACCATCACAGAATCTTCACCAGCTTGAACAGTCCCCTGTTGACATGTAGGGTTCATGGATTCATGAAGTTGTCTCCATACCCGTACACGTCCATCAGCTCGATTCAATTGGAAACGAGACTCCTCTGATCAGGATACGTGTTTTCAGTCATCAACAGTCCAATGTCGGTGTTGACGGGCCTAGGCGAGGCATGTAGCTTTGTGTCGTGCAATCAACAAGGGTACACGAGTGGGCCTTCGGTTCCCAAAGCCCATATCGATGATGTTTCGTTGAATGGTTCGCACGGTGACATTTTTTGATGACCCAGCATTAAAATCTGAAGCAATTTATGGAAGGTTTGCATGTCTGTCACGCTTAATGATTATCGTCAGTCGTCTTGTGTGATCTTTTTACGGCCGCAGAGATGTCATAGATTTGATGTTTTACCAGATATCTCCGATAATCAAGGTACACTCGTGAAATGGTCGTATGTGAGAATCCAAATTTCATTGCTACCTTGGAGATGCTATGTCCCATCTCTCGTGCGCCGACTATAACACCACGTTCAAACTAACTTAAATCTTGATAACTTGCCATTGTAGAAATAGTAACTTATCTAACAAATGTGCCAGACACACGTTGTCTCATATAAGCTTTGCTGACCTCAGCGCCGTACTCTGATTGGTTCCATGTCTCTTTATTTGCATACGCATCCCTGTACCAGTTTTTTTTGGCTCTTCAGTGTATATATGTCGCAGGGAAATGATTAAATTAAGGATTTCATCAAATCTCTAAGGGAGATAAATTCACGCAAGATGTTAAAATAAGAACTCTGTGTGTGTGTAAGGTGATTTCCCTAAGGAAAGTAAGTGATTTGATCAAATCCCTAACCTGCTTCAGTGAAATGAAATAATATCAAGAGTTTAAAAGTATTCATTTAGCAAATATGGTGCATTATTAAAAGTAAAGTGATTAATACAACAATAATCATTGAATTACAAATTATTTATTCGAAATAACCTAACAAAATAATTAGATAATAAAGCTGATATTTTTTTTCAAAGGATATTTGTAGTAGAATTTCAAACATTTTTTTTAAAAATTATACATTAATGTAGTACTTTAGAAATATCCTCCTTTATTTATAACACATTTTTTTCAGTTATTATTTCCCTTTTTAAAATAACTTTTTTTTATTATCAAAAATCTTTTTTTTATCTATATTGAGGGTGTGGTCGAATTCCCTCATTTGTTTACATTTTTCAATTTAAGTTTTATCAAGTTTCTAATTTTCAGGCACACACAAAAGCGATACATTAATCGAAAGATAATAATGCAAAGAATATAACTAAATAAAACTAAAAAAGGATATTTTGATCATTTTGTTTTGGTGCGTCATGTCAGAAGCCCGGCGCTGCATGGCACGGATAAAGAGATTGATTGATTGATTGAATATTAACGTCGCACTGTTCAGCTACACGAGGGCTTTCGGATACAGAGAAGGGGGAGGTAAAAGAAGTGCTAACAAGTGAAAACAGAGCTCTACAAATGCTGACTTGTTTATTTTATCATTTCACTAAAACAGTTCGGGGAATCAAATCACTTACATCAGGGAAATAACCCCAAAGAGACGTTATTTTAACATCTTGCGTGAATTGGTCATTTCCTGTAGGGATTTGATGAAATCCCTAATTTCATCAGTTTCCTGCGACATATAAACATAATAGGATATATATAAAATGATAGAACTTATATATTATCTATCAATTCCTATTAATACTTAAACTCGCATTCACTGAACCAGTAGCGCACACAGGAATTTTTCAAGGAAGGGTGGGGGGTGTCCGGGGTTGAAAGTTCATCATTCTTGTATCATGCTCCTTTTGATTTTAACGATTTTCGGGAACAAAACACAGTAAAAAACTAATTATTGAATAAATAATTAGCATTAATTAATAAAATTAATCATTAATAACAAATACTTAATTAAATTTTACGCACTATATACTTATAGAATTATAATCAATCGAAAAAAATATCAAGGGCTTTTGGGGGGGGGGGCCCGGCCCCCCCTTGTGTGCGCCACTGCACTGAACCCATAGCATAGTAATCATGAGCCCCAACGATCATTTGTTAACGGGATTAGACTGCATATCTATCCACCCACCCATGTGAAAATATATATGTTATGTTATCTGAAAAAATATGAATATATGAAGCAGGATATTTTTTGTCAGCATATATTTAGTTGGGAATGGAACTACATGCTTACACAAGTGATATTTAACTTTGTAATGACAGGTACATTTTCAAAAATAGATTCTACATCCCAGAATTTTTCAACCATTTTATTGGAATTTAAAAGTGAATTCTCAACAATTTTAAATGTCGCTCACTATAAACTATTCTATATATATATACAGTCGAGCCTCTATGTAACGAACCTCTATATTGCGAATTTTTCTATATAGTGAACTTTTTCCTGGAACCTTAAACATCTTACAATTTCCTTCGTAAAATAACCTCTCTCTAGCGAAGTACATTTTCTATATAACGAACTTTTTATTTTGTGATATTATTACTTTATTCTTTTGTGAAACTTTTTTTTTTCTTTCAATTTTTAAAGTATTTCTGAACATTTCAAGTTTTATTCTCTTTTTAATACAATTTATGGGGATCATAAATCTTGAACTAGTTTTATTAGATCCTAACTCACCGAGAGCAATAGAGTTTTGGACGTTTCATCCAAGAAGTGCAAACTTTAACCTTGTCCAGTTCACTAAAAACATCTTCGATATCGCCTTTCACCCTCAGTGGATTTGTCTCGTGTCCCCTAGTTATAAAATAATGTATGTTTAATATGACTTGTATGCTTTAAATTAGAAAATGTCCTTAAAATTCATTAATTTTAATGTAAAATTATTTTCTTAATATTGAAAATGCCGTGTATTCTTCGACAGTCTCTTTTTCTTGTTTTCCTTGCAGTTTTTCTTTCTTATTTTTTGATGGGTAAAATATATAAAATAAACATATATTAATTTAAAAAAAGGTATGAATAATTACTTTTTTAATATACAGTGTTTATGAATTAAAAATTTGTTTTATGTGGTTTGTGTAAAGTGTATTGTGAAAGGTGAACCTCTATATAAGGAATTTTCCATATAACGAACTTTTTTTCGGGATTTAGCGACTTCGTTATATAGAGGTCCGTCTGTATATATATATAGAATTGTATCTCACTGTGTGTATACCTTTACATTACAAAATAATAACAATAAGCTATATTTCATCAAGGGATTTACCACTTAGGCAAACTAATTGAATGCTATAAAAACTGTCCATGTCTCCGTTGGTATAATATATCGAAAGAGAAAGAGAAAAAATATTGTTAAGGGCTTATATATTTTCATCTCGTGTCAATTTAAACTCTAAAAGTGAATTCGCATCGTAATAAGTTTTAAATTCGTAATCACATCAGAAAGGGGAAGGATAGATATGCTTATCAGTCAAATTCATCAGAAATTTTTCCCATATTAAATGAGTACTGATTTATGAATGCTTGGAAAATCGAACCGCCGAGAGTAATCACCCCATACCTTATCTATTCTGTTAAATATGCTCTGTGATTCTTTTTAGAGAAAGTATACTAATAGTATGCAAACTCTGTTTTCTTCATCACTGAATATGACATTCAGCCGCTTATCAGCAAATGATATGTGTTGTTTGGTCCATTCTAATTGAGTGTCTTTATTGCGTTGTTGCAAGCATGATAAGCGAGCCATCTTAAGGTTTTGCAAATTTCTTCATTTCTAGAACTCTCCTATAAACAGCTTTTTACTTTTTGATATTTGTCCTACTAATGCATTTTTAATGACTTTCTAATGCATTTTTAATTAAAAATTTTTTTTTCCAGTTTCAGCCAAGTTTATGATACGCGATCTTTGTGACAGGTGGTCAGTCACTTGTGACCTTTTTTAAAAGGATTTTCGTTTGAAACTGCCACCACGAGTTCAAACTTGATGAATTGTTCATTTTAATCTTTTAAAAGAAATTGCAGCTTCAGCAACAAATTCAATTTTGCCCTTATACTCTAGGACAGGGGTGGCGAACCTTTACGGAACAACGTGCCATTTTTTTCTAAAGAAGTGTTTAATAAGCTATAGACGTCCAGTTAAATAAATTGACTTGTCTCATTATAGGGAAAATAATAATATAACTAAATACTAACAACACAAAACTCTTTATTTACTACGAAAAATTACTTTTCGCACTGTATAGTAGTAAACGTTTTAGTTATACGTGTAATTCAAACTAAAATAAACATTAGTGTGACTTCTGTTGTTGCAGATTTGATACAAATAACTTATTGTAACATGTTACTTTTAGTAGAATGCATGCTGAATTGGAATCATCTGCCAAACGGTTTCTAAGCAATTAATTATTTTTGCTGTGGTTCAGTTTTTTGACAAGAGGATTTGTGATTTATTTCAAAATGCCATTTTACAGATGATGTTCTGCATACCAGTATTCCAGAACATAAAACACACACCACTTTGTCGCCCCTTTACTAATAATGCCATATTTCTAGATTCACCAAATTTGAAATTTTCTGTTACACTTACTATTTTGCACTTTTTGTTCTTTTGCTGAACTAGCCATGTTAAGAATCGTAAATATAACACAAATAAACTGTAAAATACAGTTGTGTCAATGAAATTGACTATGCTATGTGTAAACGAACTTTATATCAGAAGACAACTAAGGCAAGACAATAACGAATGAGTGTGCTCCACGCAGCCCCGCGACCAATCACTTGCGTTTGTTCGTAATACTTCATAGTGCACTTTGTTATTTTGAAATAAAATGCAAACCATTTTGATCGTTGTCGTGCCCAAAGTATTGTGTCGCGTGCCACTGGTTCGCCTTCCCTGCTCTAGAATTTTACTACCTCCTGTGAAAATTTGCTCAATCTGGCCATTTTGTATTAGCACAAAAATAGCCCACTGCTTATAAATCCAGCAATAGTTTGCAAGCCCAACTGCTGGCATCATTTTGCAAAATTTGAACAAAAATAATTTTGAGCTCAAACTTTTGACACGGCTATTTTTGTACCATTCTTAAGCTCCTGGGCTTGGAACAAAATTTAAAATAAATTTTCTTTTGCTTACTATAATTTTAAGACTGTATTTATTTACATATAGCTAGTAAGATACATTTTACAGTTTTTTTTTTAAAAATTGTAATTATGCTTAAAACTTTTAACACAGACTGTATGCTTCATATATCTAAGTCATAATTACCTAATTATTCGTTGGTAAAATAATTATACAATCCATCTCCAACTGCACCCAAACACAGTTTAGAACTCTAGGAAAATAACTTTTTAATTTCTATACGGAAGTACATTCATATCAATGATTCTGACAACAAATAAAATTTGTTCAACATAATTTGAACTCAGGTTTAAAATAACTTAGAAGTATTTTGTTCTTTTTTATTTTTTACCAAACCTTGAATTTTAGCTTTCATTAAGTTAACTAGTAGTGTTATAATTTCGTTTATGTATGAATATCCAAGATAGAAAGGCATATGACTATAGTTTTATTTATTTTTTGTATGTTATTAATATGATAATATGATTTGAAATTATTTATTCAATTTTGCCAACATTTCTATAGCTTTTAAGAGATTCCTGGCATGCATGTCTCAATATGCAGTATTGTCTCTAATGTCTGAACATTGCTGTGCTAAATACTGAACATTCGCAATAATTCTTATAATTATACCACGCCATTATTTTTTTCTCTCATTCAAAACATCATTGTTGCTTACAATTTATAGCTAAATTTAAAAATTTTCAATCCCCTCCATTTATTATAACTAAGCACACGTTCAGTGCTTGATTCTTGTTGGAACAGTCGAGCAACTAAATGCAGTTAATCGGAAAAACTATCTTTTCCTGATAACTTCAAACAGGATAAAAGCATCGTACAAAATAATTTGCAACAGTAGTAAAATGCACTGTTTATTATACTTTGGATAAATATTCCAAAACATTCTTTTTTTCTCAATTACCATTTAACGTTTAAAAAAACTCTGAAATATTGAGAAAAGTAAAGGGATTTCCCATAGTTATTTGTACAAAAGCAGATGTTATCTTTTATATATAGAGCACGTCTCTCTCTTTTTGACAAGCACTTCCAATAGGTGACTGCCGGTTTTCTCTGTCTAAATAAAAGTGTCTGGATCAATTCTTTCTGATACATGGCCAAAGACGTGCTTTCAATTCCTTTTTCAACGTCTCCTTTAGATTCAGAGGAGCTACCGGGCAGGACATTCACTGTTGATGAATTTTCAAAAAGATCAATTATACGGAATTAGTATTCATGTGAAGTAGATGACGCGATTGAGAGCAAGAGCTGGACTTTTGAAATTTATTTTGATCCAATTTAACAAACTTCAATGCGAAATCTCATAATTTTTCCTTTTCCAATCTCTTTTTCTAACTTGTGCATTTCCTATAAAAGATAATGCCGGGGGTCCAAAAAATATGACTACATTTTCAAATATTTACAAGCAAACAAGCAAAGAAATTCACCTACAGTTCTTTTATATTCCATAGAGAAAATACCAAAGTATTTTTACAATGTTTTATTGCGCGATTTCAATGTGCGCATTAATAGAGTTACGAGCAAAACATCTAGTTCAGAGGTTCCCAAATATTTTTGTCTCATAGACCCCTTGCCATGTTTTTTGGTTTGGGGTAGACCCCTGCTTACCTAATATTGAATTTTTGCAAATGTATCAACTTAAATGTCTTTTTGACAACTAGTACAGAATAACTTTAAAAGATTTACATTTCTAACTGTAGTGAAATAAAGTGATTAAAATTTAAGAAACACATGCTAATTGATTATATTAAAATTTAATTAATATATAAAGTAACTGAGCAGCAAACAAATGCTTTTAATGGGAGGGATGAATCTGGTGATTCAATAATAAATTTTCAACATTTGGCATCAATCTTGTCAGGTTTAACTCTAAATCTCCTGGTTAGTAGTATTCAGCCTTTTTGTTTCTCTCTCTCTCTTTTGAAATTGGCAACCGCTTTCAGGAACCTTCTCATTAGGAAAAACAATTGAAAACTTACTCAAGATATTCCATAATTAGAGATAAATAACAGGTATAAGACCTTAAAATGGTGGTCCTTGTTTTAATAAAACATATCCCTTTAAGACCCAACCCGCACGATCGTGTGGGTTAGATATTCTTATACGTTTTTTTTCCTGGAATAGTCGTATGTAAGAAAATCGCGAATTTAACGATTGAGCCGGTTTGCAGAAAGTGTGTAAAGTGTTACTTTTCATCAACAGACGATGGTAGTGGTCCATGTTTTACTCTCAGTTGGCAAATCTAGCTTCTTTTTATCTGTCTTAAAAATGTAATTATCAATATATTTCTAAATGCTTGGATACCAATTTTTGTATTAATGTTTAAATAATTATAAAATAGAAAAAAAATATTAATTATACTCTATTAATGTGGCTCGTAGGACTCGAGATTTCGTTACCCGCACGATCGTGCGGGTTGGGCGTTTCTTGAGTCACTGCAGCTGTGAAGGTAAGTACTTACTATTCGAATTTTCATTTCTGTTTCAATAATTTTGATAAAAGCCTACATAAAAATGAAATATATAATTATATAATTAATACCAGTTTTCTTGGGGGTTGCCATGGATGAGTCCCTTTTTTTT
>BMAV01014016.1:487440-502428 GCA_019973955.1 Trichonephila inaurata madagascariensis
TGTTGAGACCTTGTTTACTAAAATAACTGGAAAAGAGTAAATTCGTGGGACCTTTGTTAAGAGGGCAGCACGAGATCCAGCTCCAAGTCACGATATCCTGAAGAGAAAAAATAAATTATAACGGTATTACGGATGACTGATTACTGATACACATCTACGGCTGCTACGAAGAGCTCGTTTAAAAGTGGGCATGGAAGTCGACTTGTTTGTTGATTTGCGTGTTTGGGGTGCATTTTGAGTACATAATATCAAGTTTGTTGACGAGAGATTGAATTTTATTTATATCCTTCAGAAATATATTTTGGTCTGTGAAGTGAAAAGGATATGGTATGTAACGAGAATGAAAACTAGGAAAGGGGATTCAGATATGATCAAAAGCAAGAGAATCATTTGAGGGTAACGGTTCAGAAGTCCTAAAACCGGGTCAAAATATTTCTATTTCTAGAAGGCTATAAAACTTGTTTAAATGACCATTAAATTTTTAAGAAAAAAATTCAGCTCCATTAAAATATATTGTGTTAATATTTTCAGATAAACGATAATATGCTATGAAATGCACCGAAATTTTGCTGTAAAATTATTACATTTTCGAAAAGTGAGCAATTCTCCTTTAAAATAATCTACTAAAAATAATGAAAATCATAGTTTCAAATGTGCATCACAATTTGATGCATTTAGATGCATTTTCCGTTACATATATTCATAGCACTTTATTATATATTTAAAATAACATTTTTCAAAAAAAGATATCATTGCATTTATGTTATTCAAACCATGAAATAGGAAATACAGTAGTTAAAATTCAAATCAGTTTAATTAACTTTATATTTCTTAGCTGTAAGAATTTCTGAAGTTGTTTCTTTACAAATTTCTTTTTATTTTATATTTTTCTGTGAAATCTTTTTGTATTTTGTTCTTCTCGTTTTCAAAATATTTTTTTCCCTTGAAAAAAAAAAAAAAAAGAAGAAAAAAAAAAAAAAAAAAGAAGAAATTTTAAGTCTAAATTCAAATAAAAATAATACAATTTTTTAAAAATTATAACTAAGATGAATGTGTGTGTGTTATTCTTATGTATTATAATATTTAGTTTGTTCTACAATTTATATGATACATTTTTTTCCAGTTGTCAATCATTTTTTCTAAATTTTTTTGTGCAATATATAATTTCTAGCTCTTTTAGTTATATAAAATAGGTTTCTTAATTGGTGGTAACCCAGGGGAATCACTCATATGTAATTAACTCATCGTGTGATGTATTCAGGGAACTTCAGATAAAGGACATAGTTTAACTATTTAATTAACTTTTTCTTTTGTGATTCAATTTTTGTTCTCCCTTTTTTTAAAGTATTTCTGAAAAAAATCAAGTTATTCTCTCTTTAACACATTTTATGGTGATCATAAATCTTGAACTGGTTTTTTTAGATCCTAACTCGCCGAGAGCAATAGAGTTCTGGAGGTTTCATTCAAGAAGTGCAACCTTTAACACCCATTGCCAAGTTCACTGGAAACATCTTCGATATCCTCTTTCAAACTCAGTGGAGTTGTCCAGTGTCCCCGTGTTTTAATTTTAAATAATGTATGTTTAATATTACTTGTATGCTTTTTAAATTATAAAATGTCCTTATAAAATTCATTAATTTTAGTATAAAATTATTTTCTTAATATTAAAATACAGTGAATCCTTCGACATTCCTTTTTCTTGTTTTCCTTGCAGTTTTTCTTTCTTTCTTTTTTTGAAAGATAAGATATATAAAATAAACATATATTAATTTTAAAAAAGGTGTGAATAATTACTTTTTTTGTAATGTATAGTGTTTATGAATTTAAAATTTGTTTTATGTGGTTTATATAAAGTATATTAAAAGATGAACCTCTATATAACGAATTTTCATGTTACGAGCTTTTCCCCGGATTTAGCGACTTCGTTATATAGAGGTCCGACTGCATTTCATTTATTATATAAAACTATACACATAGTAAGCATATTAAGGGAAAATCTTACTATTACTTGAGCTGAAACATCAACTATTTTCGACTAATTAATTGCAGCTACAATATTTTAGTTTTCATTTAATATTTCCAAGTATGTTCTAAGCATTTTTAAAAAAAAAGAAGTCGTTAATTTACTGTTTTTTAATAATAATACTTTTTTAATCCACAATTGCACGCTGTTTAAAATTAATGTGCAACAGAATGCTCATATAGCTATTTCTTTTTATACTAATAATTTCACAAATGGTCATGGTATTTCCTACACTGAAGAGACCACTATAGCCAAGTTGTCATGGTTATGGACAGGGTTGTCAAGGCTCTAAGTTCTCACTTTGGCATGGTGTGGAGGTATGAATAGGGGTGTTCTAGGTTGGGTATCACCCTCGTTTCATGACTGAGGTTCAAAGTTACGAGACCTGTTCCAAATAAATTATGCATTGCTTCAAATTGCGATGTTGCAAAAAATAAAATCAGCGTTAGATGAAATAAAATTTTAAATCATACAGTAAAATGTAATGTTGAGAAAAATATTGCAAATGCTTTTTATGTTTTTCAACACATTTCTAAGACAATTTTTATTTAGAGCACTCGTTTTTTAATCTCATCAATGCTATACCATCACCAGAGTTATATGATTATAAAAATATTGTATTAATCTCTTCGAAACATATAATTGCTTAGCTTTACTGTAGATACATTTTCCTCAATGATCACAAAACTGTGAATGATATGAACCCCTTTTTCCATTGATATTACCAATAAAAATAAGCAAACTGCTCAATTACATTTTAAACATTATTTTTGCACATAAAATACTAATTGGATTTACATAACCTTGATACGCACATTTTAAATGATACACATTAATTGCAAATAGAAAACATTGCGCTAACACACAAACAAACAGTTGTAATAAATAAAATTAAATTTTTTACTCTATTGAGAGAGAAGGATTAATTCAAGGTTACACGAAAGTATATGATGTCTTTAAAATAACAGCGAAGGACATTAATATGGAGTTAGCATTTTAACGATGTATTTTAAATTTAACCAAGTCTTTTTTTAACGTAGTTAGGTGCAAGTGGTATTTTTTCTTACAGAATTCTATAAATGTATAAAGATCTAGATAACATATCTCTTTGTGTATTGTTTTATATTTTTGATCCAGTTTATAGGTTTAATTCCATCCGTAGATTTTAAAGATGTCTGATCAAATGGACATTATCTTTGATCGCGTCCTTGAGATTCAGATATCGTATGATGATAAGGACATTGTTTCTCAAATTAGTTAGACTTTCGGTCATGTAGTTCATATACCAAAAAAAATACTGAAATAACTAAGGAGTTATCAACAATCACTGAACTATGGCAATGGTCTTCAAATTTTTCAAATAATGAAACACCTATAACTAGAAAGTGTTTTCGTGGAACCCCATTCTATACACGTACTTCGGAGAATATATCACCAAAAAATATTTAAAGTAGATCAACGTGTCATAGTCACTTTATGTAAAGTCAATTAAAAAAATTATTGCTTTTATTACTAAAAAATTCTAATCTAATTTTTTAAACATAATTTATTCGTTAATAATATTAATTTGTGATTCAAGTGTCACCTACCCATGAAATTATGTTTAGCAGCTGGGACATATCCTAGTATTTTTTACACACTTTGTCGAAGTCTAGGTATATTGAGATTAAATGCAATCGCATTACATATTCTGAGTTTAATTTGTTTTTTATAATTTGTTTTTGTAGTCACTCACGTTGAGAAATATATTTCACTTAAACACAATGTTCTGAATGGCCTTAAAATGTTTATAGCAGTGTGATTAATCCCGAGTACTTTGCATGAGAGAGGGAATTTGCAACCTAAAATTTAGAAGCTGTTCTTGCTTAAATTTAGATTTTAACATCAATTCTGTTAGTATGTTGTTCGCATTCCTTCATTATAGGTGTTGTTTTCCACAAATGTAAAAATGTGTTTTTTCATTAGAAAATTATTTAGTTTTGCAAGACATTGTGCTAACTAACGAGTATACAATTATCTTGTGGAACTCGAGATAGTAAACAATAGAGTATTCACAATCTAGTAAGGAGTATATGTATAAAGATAAAACGCGCGTGCTTTAATATTCTATTATTATATTAGCATAAAAGTTTTAAAAGTGTTGCAAAATAAAGTTATTATCTATAAATAAAATTTTCAGTTTGAATGAATAGGGAGTTGAGGTTTAGATACTTATACAAACTTCACAAAGAACATGAATCCATTTTGCATGCATATTTATTTCTCCTCGATTTTTTTATTGTGACTCGCGGAAAACCCCTGGGTACGCCTTGTGAAACCCCAGGGTTCCGTGGAATTCAGTTTAAAGACCACTGAACTATGGCAAAGCTCATTCACATCTATCTACTTTCTCGTAAATATGTTTAATTTTAGTAAGCAGATTAATTAAGGAATCTGATTAATAAACAAGTTCAAAAAGGTTCAAAAAGTTAACAAACTTTCTACTGTTTTTAATTAGCTTTGACAACTTAAAAACAAGGGAGAACTTTACCAAGAACGACTAATAAGTTTAACCAAGAGTTTAATAACTGCTAGTATATAATTAGCAGTAGCAATTTTAATAAGCGTAACGACACCCTAAGTTTGTTTTTTATACAAAGTGGCGGCATAAATTCGAGTTGAGTAGTGTTAATAAGAAAAATAAAATTTCGTCTTATGACCTTAGAAAATAAACACTGGGTGCCCTGCTGGGCAAACCGAGGCGCCAGTTGAACGACATTTTTCTTTCACCAGAGAGAATCATTTTTCTTTTGATCTTTTTGAACTTGATTTATTATCTAATTAGGCGGCAAGATTTGAACTCAATAACTCGAATCTGTAGGTCACGAATGTTTATGAGATATGACCGATAAGATATGTGTCCAAACTCACAGCTGCTGGAAAGGTATCGATTTGACAAGATCCCTTTCATTTACTTTCCTCTTTCAAAAGCGAGTGACAAGATTTCCAATCTGATAAACGAGTCAGAACAAGGAAATGTTATCAACCTTGAAATGCTATGAATATGAATCAATGAAAAAGTGAAAATGGACGAGCAAACACTGAGAGAATATTATTGAAGTCTGATGAATAATTTAGAGTAATTGACACAAAAACATAAATTCTTACCAAGAAAAGAAATGATTTATAAAGCAAGAGCTTTTGAATTGCAGTGTAAAGGTTGAAAATATTTTAATTATGAAATGCATTATGTATATATATATATATAACGCACGCACGCATATTTTAGCATGAAAAAATTAAATTGTTATTGGCCGAATATTAAAAGTTGCACAGTTTCAATCTTGTAATCCTTCACGAAATTTCGTTTATTTTAATATTTAGCAGCACTGCGAATAAACAACAATAATGGGGGAGAGGGATGATTTTACCAAAATAAAATAATTATTAACGATACTTCCCTCCATTTATACAAAGCGAGACCAATTTTTAAAACCATATTAATTTTCACGAAATAGTTCCTGTCATTCTACAAATAAATATGCTTAAATTTAAGTAAATGTCCTCAGACTTAGCAAACTTTTGATCTTTGAAACTATTAGAATGATTATAGTTAACCCAGAAAATAGCTTACAAGGACAAGCTCACTGAATTTGTAAAAGGATTGGTAGTTTAATGACTAAAATGAATAATGTATGTTAACATACGTCGCGCGTGCCAAAATTAGATACGCTTGGTTCTTTGAGGCTGTTTAAGTCTTGTGGAAAAGAATAGAACCAAAATTTTGAGAGCCATTTTCAAATAATAAATTGTCAAAATATTAATAAAGTATCGCATTTTTATAATGTATATCTGGTTATAGTTCTATGTGTTTTTGAAATTTGGAAACGCTCAATAAATTTATCACACACATACACATTTCTTATTTTTACATTTTAATTATAAATGCATTAAGTATTATAATATAGGAGATGATTATAGACCCTTTTACACTCAGGAAATATGGATGATTTCAAACAGAAATATGGAATGTTTTAAAATGTAATGCTTTCTGTAAATTAATGAAGTTAAAATAAATTTAAATTAGAAATATTTTCTTGTATACGAGGAATATACAAAGTTTGAGATCCCGTTAATAATATTCGAAGGTAGCCTTAATGTTAACTGAATGAAAGAAAACTGGAAATGAAGGAATTCGTTCCACTCAGTTTGTATTATGAAATTTCTCTTTAAGGCCTTTTTAAAAATTCCTTAACATTATTTTCAAGACTGTACTATGGGAATTCTTATATGAACTAAAATGTATTTGGGTAAAAACACTCTTTGACCCCTGAGTGACAAGGGACAAGCAGATAGAACAAAAAAATCCCCTTTTTAAACCACACGGAATTTACTTAAAAACTTCGATGTTTTTATTATGGAATAACTATTAAAATCACAATGTATATGTACACTTGACATTTAAAACTATGATTTCTCATAAAACATCACGATTATACCTTGGATCCCCCCAACACACTACTGGATCTCCAACATTACCTTTCTCGGTGACGTCCTTTACTCGTCTCCCGCTTAAACCCTTTTTCTTCTCTTTTCACCTCACTTCATCCATGAGAACGAAAGGGTTGAGTGAAGGTTGGTTGCATGACAGGATGCATAGTGATATTTTCAAGGAATATTGGCTTTCTTTCGTGATGTTCTATGTAAAAATCAAGAAAATACCAATTTAGTCAATCTGTAGATTCAAAAGATGTTTTAAACGAGGCTACTAATTATACGAGAAAGAATTTCATACAAAAACATGATACTAGTACAAAATTAATAAAACTATAGCATAACATATAGTGACTGCACTCATGAATTACCGATGTCAGAATATGTGTATTGTGATATATATATGTATGTAAAAAGATTATATGATACGCCGTGATATACCACGTGATAATCACTATACAGTGATCCCGTGTAGTGGTTAGTGTCTCTAATTGCTGTGCCATAGGGCCTGGGTTCAAATTCTGGAGAAGGCATGGGTTTTTGTAAATGTATAGGGCTTTCGCGGCAGAGGGGCACTAAATATTTGGTGAACCAAAAGCTGTATCTGGTGGTGAGGAATGAGGGTTGAGAAACCTTCTGATCATCCCTCCGGTGATCTCTTCCAAAGAATATGGGTGGAATGGAGCCAAAACGTACTGTCACCTGCATGGGGCACAAGGGTACGGCTAACGACAGGCTTATAATTAGCCCCTTGTCGCGATTAATTTCTTGGGCCTCGATCTCATGTTACTGTTGATCGGGTGGCACAAGCAACAACAACAAATATTTTCTGTTTGGGTTTTTTTGTAATTCATTTTGGTCCTGAGCCCCCCTCCCCCTCCAAGACATCATTTTATCTTTAGTTATTTTTAACAACCTGTTTGTTTATCAGAAGTAGTAAATTAACTACAACCGTATTTACACGTAATAAAATTTTATATTGAATTGAAAAAATACTGCATTAGCCATTGGATCCAACAATCAATTGCCTCTCAAAGGTTAAATCAGAAGGTTTTATAGATCATTCTAGAACTTTTTTTTTGCATTTGAACAAGCTGAAAGCTTGTTTATTGAAAGGAGAACTAATATGTTTAATCTTATGCTTCCCTCACGTCTTTCGTCTTGTTTCAGTGTAACGTGTCGTTTTCCAAAATAGAATGAAATAATTGTCAGTAAATGAATGTATTATTATTATGCCTTTCTGAGTCCTTCTAAAAGCACCCTCCCCCCACACATATATATGCCCAAACAACTTATTTGTAAGCATGTGAGAAGTAATGTTAGAATATCCAATACTTTAAGAATTAAAACCTTTTATTTATTGGATTTATTAAGAATTTGTTAGATTTATTGCATAGAAAAAAATAGTACAAAACATGTTATTTTTAAAAGATACAAAACTTTGTTGTTTTAAAGAGGTAATTTCCTATTAATGAAAATAATCATATGTTCAATAGAAATTATATATCACTCAACAGTAAATTGTTTTAAAAATTTTTGAAACAAATATTTCTGATACAATATTTTGTTTATTGAAAAGTTGCATAAACGTTAAAATAAAATTGGTAATCCATATGTTTCCCGTACGAGTAAGTGTAAAAATTGTGATCAGAAAAAACCCACACACTCGTTTTTGTCGATTTACATCTATAATTGTTGTCCACGTTCATTATAGTTGAAGAAACACAATAGGGATGATTCTATGAATTAATAACTGAACAGAAAAACATAATATCTCATTTGTAACGGTTGAAATATCTTTTACAGTTGACAATTGTTTTAGAAACACGCGGTGTGCGTTTGATGTTCCTCAGACGACTAGCTAATGAGATATCCTTTTTCGCCTAATCATAAGCACCTCACATTAGTAAAATTTCTATAAGAGCTATTATTTTTGGAATTATCTTGACCCTTATCCTTTTCGTTAAAGATATTATATCGGTAAATTATCATTATCATCCAGTTATAGCCCATTCAAGTACTTTACACAAGTAGAAGACCAAAAGTGGGTTATTTTACGTTCTTCAAAAATTTTATATTTCACATTTATTCAAACTAAAAACAATAAGATATTAGCATTGGAAAATAAATATAAAACTTGCAAGCCATATATGTGATTTGATTGCAATTCAACTTATTTAAATACTTAATCAGAGCTATACTAATGTGATATTTTCTAAGGTTATAAAGACAGTGCAAAAATTAAACTTCTTATTATAGTTGTAAATTATTAAAAAGTTTTGAAAACAACAAATTTTGTAATTTAAATGAATATTGACCTACAAAGCTTATTATTCAGAATGTTTATTTTTTTTTTAATATTATTTATAACTGAATTACTTACAACTGTTTAAATAATGTGCACATTATCTCGAATTAAGATATTGATGTACAAATAATGTCTTTAAAGTTTATTTTGTTGATTCTGTTAAAAAGTATTTTAACAAATATATAATCTTATGTAACCCCGTGTATAATAAACATAAATAATACTTAAAGTGTTTTTTTAATCTAAACACAAATCTGAAATGAAGTGAAAAAATATAGATTTCAAATTGAAGAGGATCATCTCTTCTCTCTATTTATTCTTTAAAGTTTAACGCTACATATTAAACATTTCAAGTGACGGGTAATCTTTTAATACAAGGAAGAATATTATTAGAAACTATTTTCTGATATTTTCCCATACTAACAGGATTATCAAAGTTTCAAATAAAAAAGTGGCACATACGCAGTTCCAAAGGCAAAGCATTTGCTATTATACCACAGTGGCTATTTTATTTTTGACCTATTCTGTCTTGTTGCATTTCTATTTATTGCTTTGTTTTTTATTAGATTTATAATAATTTAGTACGTGATTATTGATTACACATGTATGTATATCTATATAACTATTATTCAATAATAAACCTACATTTCTGTTTATATTGATATCTTTACAATTCATCTACGAGTACACACCTTTTTCCTGAATAGCGCTCAGTATTGTTTTAGGCACATTATGACATCTTCAAATCTTGTCTTCATGTTTTTCAGAGTATGTAGATCTTTAAATTGGACAATAAAGGAACTAAGCTTATTGCTCTTTAATAGGTCATCAGCAACTTAAGTGAGTTGTCTTCAATTTCGTAGAGATTATCACCACTACTACATTAAAAATGCTAAGCATTAAACGTGAGGATTTGAGAAAACTATTCAGTAAAAGTACTAGTCTCTACAGCTTCGTGACTTGCAGAAGTCGTAACTGAGATGAAAAGATAATAACTTGACCTCAGTTATTCTTTGAATCGCTAAAGAAAAGTAAAGACCCTTTTTAACTCTCACTTTGCTCACGATGGATTTATGTATCGATTTGCTCGCGTGTGTTCTGATCATAGGGGATGGTCTTAGTTATCAATTTCATTCAATTATCAAGCAAATTAAATTATGAGTCTCAGGGGTGTTAATTTTATCTCGAGAGCTGAAAATATGAACAATTTTCAAATAGATATAATTCTTTGAAATTAAAATTAAATAATTCGATTCTCTTATATATTATTTATAAGGGAATGAGGTTTCGAAACAGTGCAAAATGTTTAAGGCTGTTTTCAGCTAATGTTAAAGAATAGGACTCAAATGATGAATATTTTTTCATATATAAAATTACTCAAACATTAATATTATATTCTGGCTTCACTATCCTGTAGAGAATCACTTATTTTATCATACTACTCATTTTTATAGGAGTTGTGACACATTTTTTCTTTTATAAAATGTGTGTTTTGCATTTTTTTCTCTTATACTATAATGCTAAATGAGCTATCCCTTTACATGCTAATTGGAAAAACTAATTATTTATGAAAAATTTTGAAATTTTAAAAACACTATACTATAAACAAATGCATGAGTTACAATGTCATATATTTTTATAAAAATTGAAGCATTTTTTCTGTCCAAAAATGTGCTCCGCGCTAAGGTCACGCTCTTGTACACATATGGCGAAAACAGCCTTAAAACATAATTATAATTTTAAAAATTATAAGTAGAAGAAAATAAGAAACATTTCTGCAATAAATATTAAGTAAATTTTACGTTTTGCATGCTATTTTCTAAAATAGTAGCCTTTAATGTATAAAACTTTATAGAATTATAAAATGTATCATACTCTTTAAACCTTGCCTAATTTTAGGATTATATATCTTTTATATTTAAAAATATTTGAAAAATATTGAAATTTAAAAAAAATCGAAAAATGTAATTTTTATTTGTTAAAAAATATAATTTATTATTCAATTTTTTTTAAAAAAATAGCTACAGTGTAATAAAGATATATTTAACTTTATAAATCAACTCATTGCTAGTAATTAGAGCTACTATTTTAGAAAATATCATGCGCAACGTAAAACTTAATTAGAATTTCTTAAAGAAATGTTTCTTATATTTATATGCTTATAATTTTTAAAATTATGTTTAAATTTTAAACATTTTACACTTTTTTGAAGAATCATTCCTTTATACATAAAGAGTAAAAGAATCGGAGTATTTTATTTTAACCTCATAAAATTTCATCTAATCAAAAATTGTTTATATTTTTAGATAAAATTAACTAAATAATTCTCTCCAGACAAAATTAACACCCCTGGGCCCCCTTAAATGCTAATAATATATTATTTTTGAAAAATGATTTCCGATATTCATAAAAAATTCGAAAAGATTAATTTAGTTAGAGCTGTGTTTTAATTTCTTTTAAAAGTAAATTTGAATTTTAAAACATGTGCATTAGGTGGATTGAATTTTTTTTTCCAGAATTTAAAAACCTACCTATGCAGAAAAGATGTTCTCTGGTGTATATATATATAGATAAAGGGGGAAACAAATAGAGTTTTTATGTTAAGTACTGCCACAAAGGGAATGAAGTTTAGATATTTAATCTTTTTTATGGTAAAAAGTCAAAGTAATTATTATTAAAGAAAAACAGGCATTTTATAATATTTTTTAGCATTTATTGCGCTGGAAAGACATCGACTAAATAATAACAAGAAAAAATATCAAGTGTATTTTTAAAAGATTCTTTAGTATTAGAATTTTAAAAAAGTCTACGGTCGAAATCGCAGTGCACAATAAACCGGAAGATGGATAAAAAGTTTGGGTCGGATTGATTCGACGGGGTAGGGAGAACACAAGCCGGGGTTATGAAATATTACAATATACATAGCTCTATTCACTATGTAGTACTCATTTGTCAATATAATCATAGGTTTTGGTTATATATTTATATAGTAAAAAAGAGAATTTTACTTTGAATCTAAAATCATCTAACCAAAATTAAGTCAATTTCAGTTTTTTCGGAAATTCATCCCCTTTGTAGCAATATTAAATTTCGAAATTGTTTTTTAATTTTTTTTCTCCTAATCTCCATAACATAGACATCTTTTTTGCTTAGATAGGATCCAGTTAATGATATAACATTTTTTCTTCATACAATCAAGATCCACCCTAATGAGCATACTTTTAATTAAATAACATATAAAACCAAATGACATTAGTTATAAAACTGAACATATTTTGATTATAAAACTTTGTGAATTATGACTTACTTTAAAGATTTTTAAAAAATGAGTAAAACAAAATAAAGTAGTTTTATTTTCTAAATATAATCAGGCTTCTGTAAATGGATTTTAATATTACTTTAGAGAAGCGATTATCTATAATCATGCGTTGAGTAGGATAAGATCAATATAAAATTTGGCAATAATTATTAAAGAATGGAATTCATACTACGAAAAGAAAACTCAAAATTATTTTTGAATTTTACTGACCGTATGATTTAAGATAAACAAAACCCCCATATTATTTAATCATCTATTTAAGTTTTGATTGAGTCAAGATAACGCCACATAAGACTTCAGATATCTTTCCTGAAAATATTTTTCATACTCTAAATTCCTTTAACCTTATAACTGCGTGAGTGTTTGGAATTCATTAATAAATGAAATTTCCATCAGATATTTCCACAAAAATCAATATTTTCCTGAGTTATTGTTATAATATGCTCATACATAGACAGTGGCAATATTTATAAATCATAATTACACCCAATCATAATTACACCAAACTTCTTTTACACGATTTTCATTCAGCACGAATTAGAGAAATATATATATTTTTAATTCTCCTTTTACACAACTTATTTCAACATAATCAGTCTAAATTCTAAGAAGAAAAGTTTACTTTGCTTTTATTTTTATAACTATGACTTTAGAGACAAGGAGTGTAATGTGATTTTCATTAGAGAGAATTCCTCGAAATTAATAGCCTCAGTATGGAATTATACATTGGCCTAGAAAAACCCAAACACAACTATTAATTACGGAATTCATTCCTAAACCAACTGAAGTATAGGTACCACAGGAGGTTAGACTTAATTTTATTCAAGAAGTTACAGAAAAAATTTCACCAATGGAGTAAGGAGATGGTAACCAATACATTTCTAGTGATATCGTTGATTGTCAGAAAGTCCCAATTGATAAAAACTTTTTATTTGTTTTTCTTATATTCTTGCCTAATTTTTCTGTGTTGGACAATTCTGTTAAATTTTTCTGTTCCTTTTCAAATGATAATTTACTTTAAATGTGCAATCTTTATGAAATAAAATGTATAAGAGCTATATACACTCATGGACAAAAAAATTAGCACACCAAGGAATAATTGCGGGATCGTAACGAAACTTGGCATGATTGTACATGTTGGGAAGATATGTAAATGATTAGAAATGCAGCGTGATTGCGCATTACGTATAGCCGGTAGACGACGTTTAAAGTCGTTCTCCGCGGAGTATAAAACAGGTAACCAAAGCTTGTTTGAGTGTGCTGAAACGTTTACAAAGGAAGAGCTGAGATAGACATTCCATTACGCTGTTTTCAAAGACAATATGAGCAGCTGTCGCAGTTTGTGAGGGGGGGGGCAGAATCCTCGGCATGATGGAAGCTGGGCTGGTCAGCTAGGCGAGTAGCTTAACAATTAAGCCGCTCTGATTGTATTGTGAGGAGGTGTTGGGACCAGTAAATCCGAGAGATGTCATTTACACTAAGACCAGTCTCAGGGCGCCCTCGACAGACCAGTCGTCGAGAAGACCGCCACATCATAAGAAATGCACGCGTACAGCCAACTGCTTCATCGGCCACCATCCAGGCACAGGTAGCACCTTCACTAGGGGCCCCTGTGTCTTCTCGAACCATACGAAGGCATCTGGCTGGTGGACATTTGGGATCGTAGCGCCCATTACGTGTGCTGCCCTTGACGCCCACCCATCGACGCATCCGTTTAGAGTGGTGCCGAGCACGAGGAAACTGGATTGCAGCGGAATGGAACCAGGTAGTCTTTAGCGACGAACCCAGTTTCAATCTCAGCTGTGAAGACAATCGTTTTTCGTGTGTGGAGACTCCGAGGTGAACGTTTCAATCCTGCCTTTGCTTTACTGTGACACACCGCTCCCACAGCTGGTGTGATGGTATGGGGTGCCATTGATTACAATACACGGTCACCCCTATTATTGATCCGTGGCACCATGACAGTCCAGCGGTATGTAAATGACACCCTGAAATCACATGTGTTGCCCCTCATGCAACGGCTCCCAGGAGCCATTTCTCAACAAGACAATGCTCGGCCTCACATGGCAAGGATGTCACAAGACTGCCTCCGCACTGTTACTACCCTTCCTTGGCCTGCCCGATCCCCAGATTTGTCTCCAATCGAGCATATCTGGGATAATTTGGAACGGAAAATTGGGCATCCCACGAGTTTGAACGAACTAGAGTCAATGTTACAGCATATATCTAACGAAATGTACCAAGACATCATACAGAACTAGTATGTCTGAAAGCCCGATCGTATCGCATCGTGCATTCGCGCTATAGAGGGGGTTCAACAGGGTATCAAATCCTCCGTTCTTTTGCATTTTTCTCTGAAATAAGTGATCCTTTTTCTTTGATTTTCTAGCCATTTACTTATATCAAAGTAGTCATTACGTATATTTAAAAACAGAATTAAGTGCATAAGAATCATGCTTCAGAAATTCTGATAATATTTCAGTGGAAGTAATAAATCGTAAAAAAAATATTACACAAAAACTGAATGAATTATAGCACCTTGGAAACATTTTTCTTTAAGAAAAATACTATACTTTACTTAAGTTTGAATTATCACATGGTACAGAATAATACCAATCTAAAATATTTTATAAAAATATAAAATAGATCTTTTCGAAGATTCACAATTCTTATCAAAATATTTTGCCTTCGATGAAATAAACTAAGAAATTGAATTTACATTTGATCGTAATTTTATTCAAGTCTTTGGCTTATACGAGCATCCACGAAAAATGCATAAAAATAGTTATCTCAATATATTAGCTTTAATTTCATAAACTTGTTACGATACCGCTTCCTCGTGTTGTTTGTAGTGGAGATCTCGCT
>BMAV01014016.1:509068-535437 GCA_019973955.1 Trichonephila inaurata madagascariensis
GGGGGTCAACGAAATACTTATGTCTCGCGTGTATTATAAAATGTGTAGAGCTTAAATTGATAATTGCAATTTTATTAAGAGTTATTTATTTCTGCTCTTGAAACATTTCGTGATTAGTAGGTTTTGGTTAGTTTTTTAGATAGATAGATAGAATAGATAGTATCCTCTCCAGGCGGGGAAATCTAAAAATTCAGTTGTGTTTTCCTTCAGAAAAAATTAGCTTACATATTAATCACATAGGATTATGAGATGTTGAAGAAAATCATAAAACTCTTGGAACATACCACTATATGAAAAGATTGGTAAAAGTAAGGTTTTATAATTTTTATTCATTCTCGGTTAAAAATTTGGAGATATCTTCAAGGCTTTTTTTGACTCCAAAAGTTAAATCTTAAGTTGACACCCATGTGAGATGGTATGGAGAGGGAAGCCTCAGTCCAGGTGTCTTCCTTTTTATTTTTAAATTTACGAGGCCTTATTGTCAAGAAATCAAGTCATCTTCTCTGTTTTTCTAACTCTGGCTTTTCATTTTCAACATTTACTTTAAAAATTCGTACGGACGTACTTGGTACTTTGGAATAAAACGGAACTCTGTTTTGAGAAAGTATACTTGAAAAATATTCTGTAGAACATTAAGAAAACATTTAGATTGAAAAGGTATGCGGAATAAAGGCGTGAAAGCTACAGAAACAGCTCGAGAGAGTAATCTTTTGAGAACTTTTCAAAATAAAATTGAAAAGGATCAGTTTTTATAAATATGTATTTTGTGTTATAACGAAATGGATTATAAATTGAAAATGAAGAGAAAGATCTATTCATTATGTGCTTATTTTTCTATACTTAAAATTTCCATTTTAAAATAGTGATGATGCATAAAATAATTTTTACACACACACGCAATGCATAAATATTTCCTATTGATAACTATTTTGGGAATTGTTTAAAAAAAGTCTTAGAAGCAGTCTATATATAAATGGATAAAATAATTTTCCTCTACGGAATGAAAATTAAATTCACGTTTTCATGGAACTACTTTTCTGTAACAATAATCCTGTGGAGCACAATTAAATGCTCTATCAGAATTGAAATTTTGAATTGCAAAGGAGACAGGGATGAAAACTGTCAAATGATCTGATGCTTGATATTAAAATTTTAAGTTGTACCGTTTTTTCTCTGTATCTTGATTTTATTTCTGTTCCATTGCCTAGGAAATGCATCGAACTGTTTTTTAAACAGCCATTAGTTACGAAAAGCATTTGAAGTCTTCCTTAAGATGTCAATTCACTGAATGAGGCTGCTGAAGCGAATTATGACCGCCGTTGTGTGTGTGTTTCTGTCGAGTCCTGTTTCCAAAGTCTCCACATAGGCATGCGCAAGTTGACCTCTGGTGGCACTTGACCGTGATTCAGAAATACCAGGTCCGTTACCTAGAGCTTTCGTGTTTTTTCTCTAATAATAAACCAATAAGAATTCACTATTTCTTTATTTTACTATTCATTCGTACAATGTTGATATTAAAAACATTCTTTCCTTTTTGAGTTAAGAAGTCTATCTCTTGATATATTGGATTAGATTCTTATCTATCAACGACTCAATAACAATCGAAATTTGTCACCTTCTGAAACTTCCAGAAATTTTCCTACTGATATTGAGAGCTATTTCCACTCATAAAATATATTAATCATTTGCTATCCATTCGACGATGAACAAATTTGCTCTTTTAAATTCATTGCATCTCCCTTGCCATTTTTTTTTTTTTTTTGAGAAAAAAAAAATATTCGATTTCAATTTAGGCTCGAAAACAGTAAAAAAACTCATAAAAATAGGCTAATATAAGAAAAATGAGTGATCCATTTCGTTCGAGTCTAGAACATCCTCCATTTTAAAGAAATTCTTTTTACTTGATTTTTGGTTCTCTTTTGAGATTTTTTCCATTGAATAGGATAATCTAATTTTTGAGAATTCGAGTCTTAATTAAATTTCTCTTTCCTGAGTCACATTTTCAAGAATATTATTTTAGACAAATGTCTTCTCTTATTACTGATCGTTTGATTTAACATTTGATTTTTTCCTTGCATCCAAATACCGAGTTCATTTCACTTCCTTCATTGAACAATAAGAATGAGTGAGGAGGGAATGCGGAACAACTGTATAAGGCCAAAAAAAGTGAGAGGGGACACAAAATAGATGCGTGTAGGGGTGCGGTGTAAAGGTGGCAAACTAAAAAAAAAAGTATTGTAGAAATGGTCAAAAAAATATCTCCCAGTTGAAATGCGAGGTAAAGCGTTGTGTGATGAGAATTTTTGGTCTCATTTTCGTGTAGGAAGAGGAAATTTCGGTATTTAGTTTGACATTCTGCACTCTTTCGTTGCTCAAATACAATGTGTGTACAGTTGTAAAGCCTTCTTTAAAACGTTTGGAAACTTTAGAATAAAATGTATTATATTTAAAAAAATATAATTGTGCACACATTACAAACTAGTATGCACATAATTTTAATTTTAAAACAAATGCATTTTTTTTACATTTTAAATTCTATTCAAATTTAAATATTAATCTAAGATTTATACGATCGTTTCCCACGCATTCGTTTATTTTTTCTTTCATACTCTCAAAAAATACGTATATATTTTAAATAAAATATCGAATTTTATAATAGGCATTATTGGTTCAGCAAATCGTGCCTTTCTATTTGTTGCGAAGGTTCTTGCTTGCTTCCATCCACGTATCTCGAAAAATGGTGAGATATTTGACATTTTCTGGCGCCATTTGATCATTTAGTGTCAAACAAGACATAACTATGAAATTATGCTAACAGCAGATCAAAAGAATGCTGCGCCGAATACTCGAACGAGCATATTCAGAAAAACTGTTGAATGTGGTTAAATAAGAGCCGTCTCGTTTTCGGAGCCAAGATCCCTTTAGGTTCTCTCTCTCCTATCAATTTTTTTCCCTTGTTATCTCATTGGGATATCTGATTATTTTATTTTATTTTGTTTATTTATATTTTTTTTTTTGGAATTCTTTCCATACGAGATATAATGCAGTTGGAGCGATCTGTATCAATCTTCGCATTCGCACAGATTGGATTCCCTGAAGATGTTTGTGTCGCTCAATTGTGAGTAGGTGCGTAAATTTCTTTGCAATTAATATAGGAGTTTTGCATAGAAACCTCTTTAACAACCTTCCCTTTTAGATTTTTTCCTTTATAAATTCTTTCCGAGTGCTTCAATTTCATCAGATTGTAGTTTTCAGAATTTGAAGTTACAAATAGGATGACCAAACAAAATTTCTTGGCAAATTTTGGATTCGATTACTTTAATTTTTAATTTTTCTTGTGTTTTGAGGCTCATCTGGCTGCAAAGTTTCGACTCCCTGACGATTTTTATTTCCGTAAATGAATATGTTGAAAAAAAGAGGAGTAAAATTTAAAGAATCTGAAGCAATTATCTCTTTATATTTTGATATTTAACAAGTAATTTAAGAAAAAAAATTTTAAAGTCAATTTTTAGAAAGAAATTTTTTATTTTAGTTACTTTTTATCTATCAAAATTACAATTAATATAAATATATATATACACATAGGACAGAATCACAATATTAATTGGCAATTAATTTATATTAACTATCATTAAAGTATCATATTGTCATCCAAAACAATCGTGTGTATAAAATTTCAGTTCAACCGAATGCTTTAAACGTGAGGGAAAAAAATCTTTTAAAGTTTTGATCCAGGTCGCTAAAAACATGACCGTATCTGTAATTCATTAAATAATTAGTTTCAGTCAATTAATTTTAATTAATTATAATTAAACTATCCTATTGTCACCCCAAACAATCGTTTATAGAAAATTTCAGCTCAAATGAGCGCTTTAAAATGTGAGAAAAAAACCTTTTAAAGTTTTGACATAAGTCGCCAAAAATGAGGCCAATGGGGCTGTATCTGTAATTTCTTTGAATAATAAGCTTTAATCAAATAATTTTTATTAATTATAATTAAATTACCGTATTGTCATCCAAAATAATCGTGTATATAAAATTTGAGCTCAATTGAGCGCAGTTTTATTAACGATTAAAATTTGAACAATATATATGTAGGATTGTGAACTAATAGCAGAAATTGAAAAAGTGAGGAGGAAAAAAAATTTTTTTTTCTTGAGTTCTCTTAGAGACTATAATTTTTACATCTTAAAAGAATCGTAATTAATCAATTTTTTTTTATCGATTTTTTTTTATTAATTTCTTTGTTTAAAAACAGTTTTCGAGAATTTCTTAGATCATTGTTAGCGGCTTTGTTCTTTCATTTGTAATATTTTATCAAATAAAAAGAACGGGAATTTTTTTACTTTTCAAATTTTTATTAGAAAAATAACTGGAAAAATTCTCTTTCCTAAAATGTATAATATTTAGACGAAGAAAATTATAAAGTAGTTTCTCGTAAGTGACAAATAGCAGTATCATTACAAATATCAGTATAAACAGAAATCTTACCAGCTGACATTTGATTGGACCGAAAAAAGCGCTGCAAAAAAAAAAAAAGATTTTTTGAAATAAAAATGACAAATTTATTTGTGTTTGTTCTCTGAAATTCAGAATTTTTTATAAAAAATAAAAATTAAACAGTCAATACAAGAAAAAAAAATTATAGTATCTTTCGCATTTTCTTTGTGATATTTCTTAATGTAAAGAATAAGCTTTACTTTTGATTTGGTTAGTTTTAGTTTTACGGAATTTGTACTTCTAAAAAAAAGCAGTTATAATTGTAAAATACAATGATTTTAAAGGTAAATTTTTACTTCAAATTTTAAAATTTCATTACAAAAGGACTATTATTTGAAAAACAGTTTAGAAATTTTGCACGCATGTTGATACTATGCAAATAAATATTTTATTACAGGTTTTGTCCAAAAAGTATCTTAAAAATATTCGCCCGAACGTTTTGAAGCATTTCATGTTATTCCACATGAGGTTTTTTTTTTAAAGAAACGAATGAAAAAATTTTTAAAAAATGCTCGTTACATAACACAATAAATGCACACATACAAAAAAAAAGTTACCACACGACAATTTTTAAAAAAATGTTTTTTAAACTTGGTCCCACTGAGATAAGAAAAATGCTGCATGAAGTAACATCCTTAAAAAAAGTATTTAAGTTTCATGAGATATTATTGTAAAAAATCATGAGTGAAAGTGGGGTGGGGGGCTATATTTGTGAAATAAACGAGTTACTAGTTTTTGAATGTCAGTTTTCAATTGATTGGGTTCATTCCACCCTGCCAGAGTATTGTTTCATGAGTTATGAAAAGAATCAAGAGTCTAAAAGATTTACACGCACATACCTATGATTGAAGTGTCTATCGGGAGAGAATGTCGGTGATTTTTGGTGAATGCTTAGGAGTGAAACTTGTTTTAAGAAAAAGAATCACTCACGGAGTTGAAAGATCTCGTTTGTAAGGTACGCAATAGTCACCTGTGCCGGTTCATCCACTGGGCGCGAATAAGCTGAACTTAACCATATTAACCTGCAAAGTAAGGTTTTGGGCCCGAAGCCGGATCTTACAAAGGGTAAGTACTTAGAGTCAGTCAAGCCTTGCTCCGTGTACGTTACGCCACTGGTCAGAAAAGTAGGCTCACTATTACGTACGAGTATTAGATCGTATATCAAGCTAGTGTAAGGCTCTTTCATTGGTTTCTGTGTTGGAGAGATAGCTCCAACTCATAAATGCACCGACGAGAGTGCTCCAAGCTCGTGGGAAGTGTTAAACCTTTGTGGGGAAGATGTCTCTGGATATGTTCAAGAAAAACTTTTTTTTCTGAAAACTTTGCGCTTATTAAATTCTTAATTTATAATTTAAATGTATGTATATTGTTAAAAATAAATAAATCATTCCGTTTTAGACTACATTCACTCTCACATATATTAGTCCTTTTAGGATGCTTTGGCGGGCTCTGGTAGAAGTATTCACTTAATATGTTGGAAGTCCACACAGATTTTATCTTGTATATATACACTTATCTAACCAATAAGTATTTGGACATCCATGCAAATGAGGATATATGTGGTTTTTGAATTACGTCACGCCTCCTATACTTAAATATCGTGCAGGAAACAGCATTGGCATTAGTCGCATGCAGGATGCCACGAAATTTAGAGCTGTCTGACAGTGAGAAGGGCGAGGTTGTTGGATATCATAGAAATGTCCGATCTTTAAGGCATATGTATCTAATGAGTCAAACATTCCAAAATCGACAGTGACTTTTGTGATTAAAAAGGGCAAGATGAGTTATGATAGTCGAAATGTGCTTCGACCCATGAAACAGACTGACAAGTGCTGTCGAAAGAAATTCGGAAAAACCACACCAAACCGATGGACCACATACTCCAGGATCTCCAACAAGCATCCGAAACTGTTTCGATAAATACCATTCGTACGGAAGGACACTTGCTTGGTTTTTATGGTCGTGCTGCCGGCCATAAAGCCTTTGATTACAAAATCCAACTGTGTTGCTCTTGGTAAGTTTCTTGTGGTATGAACTGTGGCTTTTGATCCCAATTTATAGTAAGCTCAACACCCCGACTCATACTTCACTCTTCTATACAACAATGCACTTCCTAAGCCTTGCCAACTTTACGGGTTGGATCATTGTTACTTCCAGGATGACAACTCCACTTGCCATGGTGCGAAATCCACCATGAATTAGTATGACGACAATGGGGTAAACAGACTAGAGTGGCCTGCCCAGAGTCCAGACTTGAATCTTACAGAAAGCCTCTGGGACGAGTTGGTTAAGGGGTGAGGCAAGCGTCCAAAATCGGTGAAAGATTAGTATGTCTTCTCCAAGCCGAGTGGAAGAAAATACTGCTGTCCATTATCCAAACACTTTGTGGAAAGTATGCCCCGGTGGGCTTCAGGCTGCAATAGCCTCATGTGGAGGCTCTACCAACTATTGAATATGAATAATTTTTTTTATCTCTTCGATCACAGGTGTCCAATTACTTATTGGCAGATAGTGTATTAGGTGTACCTGAAAGTTCTGTCCGCTTCGATTACAACAAGTTTCATCAAGTATGCACATGTTCATTTGGCGCATATTTAGCTCTCGTTTTATAACTGAATGTAATGCAGATGAACTTAAACTAAGTTGAAACATGTTATTAGGCCGAGTTTTCGGGATTCTACTGTGGACCGAAGGGTGGCCGAGTATGGGAAAATGCCGGGTTACCGAGAACGGGGTGAAAAAAGAATAAGTATGAGTGTTTCCTCAGAAAATATTCTACCGCACTTGTGTGTATTGTTTGTTTGAGAATGCAGTCGAAAATAAACTGCCCAAGTACTTATACAAAGAAAAAGTACGTACTTTTAAGACATGCAGTATTTACTTCACGAAAGTTAAAATTAATGAATACATAGTATACAGTAACACACAGTAACTGTACACACAATAGTACCGTAACACACCTCAGAAAAATATTTTATGATGATATAAAGCTGTCTATAATGAAAATTAAGCGACTTTGCAAAAACATGAAACTGTTTTGTTGTTTCATGACAGAGACAAGGAGTCCATTACCGACGCACCTTGATGCCCATTATACTGTTTCAACAGCCCTTAGACCCTCACTATATAGTATTTCAGGAGTTTGTTCGGTGTCCTGAACGTTAATGTCTTTCTCATTTTCCGGTAATTTTTCATTTAGTGTAATATCAGCATAATGTCTGCATCGAACGTGGGGTTTTTCGACTTGCAAAGGTTTGGCCGAGTTATCCGGACTGCCGGGTTATCGAGTACCGAGTTTTCGAGACTCTTTTGTATTTAGTAAGACGCTATCATGTATCCATGGTTATTGATAAAGTTAATTTACGCCACTGTATTTTGTACGAATTCCAACAAGGAAGAAATGCTACAGAAGCGTGTAGAAATGTATTGAAAGTGTTTGGTGAAGATACGATTTCTGATAGAACCTGCAGAAAATGGCTCGACAAATTTCAAGTAGAAGATTTTACCTTTCTGATAAGCTGCTCTCTCCCAAAGCAAAATCGTTTTTTGACAACATCAGAGATTGCGAAAAGGCTTGATTCAGCTAAAGCAAAACATACGGAAATTTGGATTGGTGTTAATTCGAGATGGGTAAGTTAAGTGAGAAGTATTTGAGTTGATCATATGCACACCTTTGCTTTCACGGAACCAAAATTGAACCCTTCTTAAATCGGATGAAAAGTGATTATATCGTGTGGAAAAGGGCATATTGTGGGAACCCGGAAAATCTGACTCCCTCCCACTTCTTAACCAAAATTGAGCCTGAGTAAGAGAATGTTGTGTATGTGGTAGGTCAATACATTTTGAGTTGGTGAAACAGAAACAAAAGCTAAATTCGAAGAGGTGCTATCTACTGGATAATTCAAAAACAATACTTCAAGAAAAAGAGGCTGGTGATGTTCAATAGTAAGGACATCATACTACTTCATGATAATGCCAGGTCACTTGCTACTTTGTTGACTCGTCAGAAACTCGCAAAGTCGGCTGGAAAATTCTGTCGTATCTACCATAATCCCCAGACATTGCACTCTGATTATCACTTTCTGTTCTTTTAAAAAAATTTAAGAACGGAGATATCTGACAAGTACTGGTTCAATTTTTCGTTTCTAGGGATAAGACATTTTTTGAAGATGGGATATACAAATTGACATTACGCTGGTAAGAAGTCAAGAATAATGATGACAATTATTACTCCATAAAGTTTATTCTAGGTATGAAAAATTATTTTGTTTTATATCCTAAAAATGGACAGAACTTTCCAGTGGACTTAATACATGTGTATATACTATTTTTCTTTCTCATGGTTTGTGATTATTATTATACTTGCATTTTAACCCTTGTAAGACCATAAGGTTGCTAAGAGTAAGTATAATATGTAACTGTTTACTTTAGCTTTAAACGTAAAATATACGAAAATCATTAGAAAAATACAGAACAATGTGTAATTTTTTGGAATTCTATGGGAATAAAATAGAAATATTTGTCATTATCAAGCGTACTTTATTAATTGCACAAAATTCTATTAACCGAATACCGTAAAACATGTGAAAGAAGACATTATTACGGGCACCACTAACTGAAATAAGCCCACGAATGTTGCCGATTGTTTTTCCTAAAAGTTTCCGTTTACGTAATCGCCATTTTCATATTCTGTATAAAAAATGCAGATACAACAATTACCCATTTTAAATTGGGATTCCCTCAATCGTGAAAGAATTAATTTCTTTTCCATTCAGCCCAGTGAATGGTTTTGGAGAAACTTATCTCTTATATCGTGGCTTATTATTAACCCCCAGTACTGCTTTGAATAAATTCTTGAAGAAAATAAATTTACTTTAAAGCTTGATTAAAAAAATTTGAATTAAAATTAAATGAATAATGGTGTGAAAATAAAATAAAAATGCTTGAAGGATTTATTAATGTGTAGTGAGTTCTGTGTCATCCCCGTATGGCTCGGCAAGCCGGAGCGCAGATTGCGACTGACTTGATTCATACAGTGAAATATATTTAACGCGCGAAAACGCTTAGGAAGAAATATTGGTTAACACGAAATAATACAACGGTTCTGACAAACTACTATGTATTTTCACACAGTTTCTTCTCTTAATACGAAAATATTTTCCTTCTTGGAATGATCGAAAAACTGAAATCACCAGTCACACAGGTTCATCATCATCGGAAGAATTCGTTGCAGTAGATGATGATAATTTGTGTACAGCTCCCAATGATGGCAGGCAAAGGGAGTTTGTACAACTAAAAAAATATGCAGATTCAAACGACGAAAATGAGATGAATAGTTAAGCGCCTGATCCCACGTCTTCCGAAATGATAAAAAAAATGCTCAGTTATTTACACACCAATGTTGAAATGAATAACAAAATGGATGACATGGAACACAATTTGATGCTAGAAAGGTAATGCAAAGAAAAATATCCCGATTGTTTTCCAAAAACTCAATGTTTTGTTTTTTAGCACCTTATTCATTAAATCGTATTAAATTTCATTGCGAATGTTTTTGCTTTTTATTAAGTGCCTACATATGTGTGTAAATCAAACCTACTCTAATAAAATTAATTTTGTTGAATTTTTTTGCATTATCACTTTTCAAAGGAAAAACATTTCATTCCTTTCTGTTTCGTATTAAGCGATTTTGCTCTGGGAAATAAGATTGTTCAATGGAAATTCCTGACGAGAGGGGATTCCCAAAACAATCCATCAGGACGGAGCAAATCGGTGACAATTCAGCCCAACTCACCCAGTCTGGATGCGTTTAGAAGCTGTTTGGAGGGGGGGGGGGGCGTCACTGGCGTAGCTAGTCCTGAGTGGGTCCCGTATCAAAATTCCTTCGGGAGCCCCTTTTTTAAAAATAAATAAAAATGATCACATAAACTAAATTTATTAGAAAGTGTCGAAATAATTGCACATACATATACGTAGAAAAACTTGATTAATTAAGAATTAGGTACTTTTGGGTTAAATTGGTGCTTTTCTCGATTTGTTTTTTCTGCAAACGTGTTTATGATAATATCCATAGTAGAAAAGAATTTTAGTTTTTCCAGAGTTCTTCAGTTTCCGGTCTTGCCCTATGGAAGTTCGCAGCATATTCTCAACAGGAAAAAATTATTGAAAACGAAGTAAAAAACTTCCAAGTTATGTCAATTATGTGCAAAAACAAATAGTATTGAAATCAATCTTGGTTAAGTAACTATGAGCACTCGAAAAACATAAACAGAAATGATTTTAGTAGTGAAAATTCAAGTTACTAAGTTCAAAAATATTTTTAATTCTTTAAGAATGGAAAAAAGCTTTAAAATGAAACCGAAACTAAAACATAAACTCAGTAAACTTCAAATATCTTAAAAACTGATCAGTTATCAGATCTTAAATTTAGGAATATGCTTCTCAATTATAAAAGCCACAGGGAAATTAAATTAAATAAAATAAAAATAGATTTTTTGTCGTTTTTAAAGTACTGTGTAGCCTTAAATTTTGTTCTTCTATTTGCCTTTATCACTTCATCAAAATACTTGAACACAAGTACCTATCATTAAAATTTGATTTTTTTTTTTTTAGATTCTCCCTACACACACATGGAAAATTTCTGTTATTAAGAAAAAATGAAAATAGAGCTTTAAGTAATTTAAGAAATATAAATCTTCTATATTATAATACTGATTTTCTTTTTAAAAAAGTCTTAAAAACACTGCACAATAATATCCCCAACTGGATGCCTTCTTTATGCCCTTATGATAACAAATAAAAGATTTAAAGCAAAAATATATAAAAATATGTCAACTTTATTTTACACGATCCTTTTATATACAGTTTTAAAATTACACGATTGTTTTCCTTTTCGATCAATTTACTCTAAAACGGTTTAGGTTGTTCATTGCTCTTCTAAAATGGGAACGAAATTCAGATATTTACTAATAGATAAGCTTTTATGATCAATTCTGTACAAATCTAGTAAATAATTTTTAAAATAGGGATCAATCCTTGGACTAAAACTTAAAATCATCTCATTATACGAATATTTATTTAGTTTGGTACTTATATATATATATATAACAACAGCTACTTAAATAAAAAAAAAGTTTCTTTGTTTAAAGAAAAATGAAAACCGCAACATATTTCTGAAAAGGCAGTTCATTTTCTTAAAACCCTATTATAAATTGAGATCCTTTATTAGAATTCAGCATTGCAGGTGTGATAGTTCTTGAAACTGAAGATAGCGATTTCTACTTATCTCAAGTAGTAACAAATGCTATATATACACAAGTAGAAGCGAAAAATTTACTATTTCAAATATTATCATATCTTTTCCTATTTTAAAACAATATGTATATGAACCCTTGATTTTATTTTAATTACTGAAATAGGCATAAATTTAAGATTCATGATAAATGTATGCAATTTTTAAAATACATTCTTGATTTCATTTTGCATGGCTTGAAAGAACTTGGAATGAAACTCCTTTTTTACCATACAAATATAGTATCTATTTTGCGTGTTTTTACACGGAGTTTTATTTAGCGACGTTTCGACCATGTGAGACTAAAATTGGATTAACAATAAACACTATATACAGTGTAAGGAAATAATGAAAAAAATCTTACCTTTACAATTCAAATAAGTCTGACTTATTAATTGTTGACTGTTCAGCGGAACGCAAACTACTGGTCATCTTGCAAATCTCTCATAAAGACTTCATCCTTGAAACTGGGGTTCTGCATACAACTCAAGAAAGAACTGAGAGCATCCCTGTTACACCTTGCTATAATGGCGAGAGCATGTCGAAAATGAAACATTACTTAAAAATATTATTAATTTACAGAAAGGAAGCAAAACAAAATACAGTCTGACATAATAAAAAATAAAATATGCATTTACACTGATATAATATATCTGTAGATCAGTACTGCACAATGTATTTTAAACTTAATTTAAGAATCCCAAGTTTAAAAATTACCAGTGACCCCATGAGCTTGTCGTATATAAAATTATATATAAAAATAATACTTATCTTGATAATTTGCACGGTTTATAATTAAATTCGTATAGCTTTACGTTAAAGTACATTTTTATTGAATACATTGTTATTGTTTGGATGTGGGGGGGGGGGGCGAAGAAAATTATGAATGAAAATTGGATCCCAAACATTGAAAGTTTGAGAAGCACTGCCATACGTTTAATATAATATTTTCAATTTTTACTATGGGATGAATATTATCTGCATTACTTTCACTCAGTTTTCCTTCTGCTTCAGAGATCAAGTCTTCAAATTTTGTCCTACGCTGCTTCGAAACTCACCTAATTTCATTTCTAAATTATCGACACCTAACCACATAAATTCGGTTAACTCCATTGTTTTAAATTCTGTTTTGTATGGATATACACTCATGGACAAAAAAATTAGCGCACCAAGAAGGAGTCGTCAAAAAGAAACGAAATTTTTAATACGTTATGACTACTTTGATGTAAGTAAAGGATTAGAAAATCAAAGAAAAAGGATTATATCAGAGAAAAAAGCAAAAGAACTGAGGATTTAATACCCTGTTGAACCCCATCTGTGTGGTGTGAATGCACGATGCGATATGATCAGGCATTGAGGTATACAAGTTCTGTATGATGTCTTGAGACATTTCGTTCCATATTCTACTGTAACCTTGCCTCTAGTTCGGTGGCCGCGGTAGCCGAGTGGTATAGGTATTGGATCGTGGCTTGCCTTGTCACGAGTTTGAGCCCAATGCCACTAAAGACCCGCCGTGTAGGTCAGCGATGCACGTTAAATCTGTCGAGAGCTGAAACGTCCTCCCGTTGGTGTGGTGTGGTAGTTAGGAGAGGGGGGTTCCAGCTCAGGTGTCGTCCACGTCACTTGACCATGGTTCAAAATTACGTGGTCCGTCGCCAAAAGCCCTCGAGTAGCCTGAACAGTGCAACGTCAATATTCAATCAATCAATCGCCTCTAGTTCGTTCAAACTCGTGGGATGCCAAACTCGCCGTCCCAAACGATCCCAGATATGCTCCATTGGAGACAAATCTGGGGATCGGGTAGGCCAAGGAAGGGTAGAAACAGTGCGGAGACAGTCTTGTGACACCCTTGCCATGTGAGGCCGAGCACTGTCCTGTTGAAAAATGGCTCATGAGAGCCGTTGCATGAGTGGCAACACATGTGGTTGCAGGATGTCATGGACATACCGCTGGGCTGTCATGGTGCCACGGATCAATACTAGGGGTGACCGTGTATTATAGGCAATAGCACCCCATACCATCGCACCAGCTGTGGGAGCGCGGTGTCGCTGTAAAGCAAAGGCAGGATTGTGATGTGTTCACCACGGGGTCTCCACACACGAACACGATTGCCATCACTGCTGGGATTGAATCTGGATTCGTCGCTAAAGACGACCTGGTTCCATTCCGCTGCAGTCTAGTTTTCTCGTGCGTGGCACTACTCCAAACGGAGGCGTCGATAATTTGGCGTTAAGGGCAGCACACGTAATGGGCGCCGCGATTCCAATTGTCCTTCAGCCAGGCGCTTTCGTATGGTTCGAGAAGACACAGGGGCCCCCCAGTGAAGGCGTTACCTGTGCCTGGATGGCGGCCGATGAATCAGTTGGCTGTACGCGTGCATTTCTTACGATGTGGCGGTTTTCTCGACGACTGGATTGTCGAGGACGTCCTGATCCTGGTCTTCGTGTAAATGAGATCTCTCGAAACCACTGGTCCCAACACTTCCTCACAGCACAATCATAGCGGCTTAATTGACGAGCTGCTCGCTTAGCTGACCACCCAGCTTCCATCATGCCGATGATTCTGCCCCTCTCAAACTGCGACAACTGCTCATATTATCTTCAAAAACGACGTAATGGCATGTCTACCTCAGCTCTTCGTTTGTAAACGATTCAGCGCACTCAAACAAGCTTTGGTTACCTGTTTTATACTCCACGGAGAACGACGTTAAACGCCCTGTACAGGCTATACGTAATCACGCTCTATTTCTAATCATTTGCATATCTCCCCAACATGTTCCTTCATGCCATCCCGCAATTATTTCTTGGTGCGCTAATTTTTTTGTCTATGAGTGTAAAATAAAGTGAAATATGTATTTTCCAAACTTTTAAATTGATTGAATCTCTCCTCAAAGCCTTGTTTTATTTCCTGCATAATCATTAAATATTTTTAATTGCATTTTCTTGAATGTTTAAAGGAATTTTAAAAAAATATTGTGTTTTGAGAATGTTTTGTAATTGAGGAAAATATTTCATGATTTTCATTTCCAATTCCTTAGTAAAGATGCCAAGTTTCGTCACAAATATTTTAATATTTTCAAATATCGTTAAAACAATAAGTCCATGCCCTTGAAGTTTCTTATTCAGTTCATTAAAATGCTGAGTGATGTTGTATAAAAACATTAAATCAATTAACCAATGGAGATATTGGGTAATTTCTGGAAACTATTGTCTTTTTTAGTTAAAAAGAGCTTAATTTCTTCTAATAACGTTACAAAACGATTAAGACGCTACGAAACTAAGCCATCGCACATTGTTGTATGTCAAAATTCCAGAATATTGCAATTTAATTTCCTGGAAGAATTGTACAAATAGCCGTTTCTAAAGTTGATTATTTTCATTACACACTCTGGAAAATGTTTTTAAAACACAAAACTTGCTAGTGTATTATATAAAGAAATTCAATTAAAGAATAAATTCAATGTTTTTCTCTACCGTACTAGTTGTCACAGAAACTATAAATGCAATTCCTTTAAAATATCAAGACTTCCCTTTCATATTTATTAGTTTTATTATAACTCTTCTTTCATTATATATTTCCATACTTGGACCGAGTAAAAACTGCTAATTGTGCATAACCCATTTACATCATTACGCTCATCTAAAACAATGAATACATTTCTGCAGAATTTAAGTCGTTATGTATTTGCGAAAAAAAATTTTTTTTTCTACTTCTATTACTCGATCTTTAGTTATATTGCGACTTATAAATAACTCATTTATGCGCTTTATAATCAAGTATTTTTCTTTAAAATCAGCAGACAATGTAGGACTACTTTATAAAAACGCTTTATTATTATTTTTTTTTACAAATTCTCCCTCTGAAAGAGGTTTTTCGTGGCGAACAATGCAATGAGAAAATTGGAAACTAGCTACTGTAATGTTATTTTTTGGAGCCAAAAAACTTTTTAAAACCCTGCTTTGAGAAAAAATTTCTTTCTTTTGTAAAAAATACGTTTTTCTTTCTTCATCTGTTGATATGCCAAGGTTAGAATGCAACGTTTCAAAATGTCTTTTTACATTATATGTACGTGGTCACTTTTTCATTACAAATTACACATATAACCATTTTGTTCCTTTTAATCACACGATATTTATCAAACCTTTCAGCTTGATATGGCCTGAAACGTATGGCTTGTTTTTAATTTTTTAACCGCCGATATAGTACAGGGCTAAAATTAAAAATATTTATATTTAAATACAATAATTTGAGAAGAAATTTTGTATTAACATACCTAATATACCTACACATCAATACACATAACCTTTAAATGCGTTCGAATTGGATGCCACTAAGTTCAACCAATTCCGATCCTAGGCAGTTGGCCGCCCGCGTGCAAAGACCTAATGTGCCACCCCTCTAAAAAATTTTCATATTTTGATTTATATTTAACGTTGACGTTATAAACTCACTCATTTGCCTGTATAAAGCAAAAAGTGAAGCAATAAAAATGCAAATAAAATTTAACGTGCAAAACTTTATTTTTCGGGCAGCTAATAGCTTATAATAGCGACAAAATACTTTAGCAAAATAATAAACAAAACAAAAATATTACCTTTAAAATAAAAATAGACATTTTATAATTAGAAATACTAAACAACAGTATTTACGCAAAAAATATGATATAATAAAAAAATACTAAGCATAAATTTCGTGAAACGAAACGTATATTCGCATATGTTTAAAATTAAGATAATTTTTAGATTGGGTCGATTATCTTTAGAGCTTCTGAACAGATAGAAATGAAATTTGATTTGTTATTAGGTTTGATATAATACAAGTAATAACCCTTCAAGAGTTATAATACACACACAAGATGGAGAGTAACATTCACATCAGAGTTGGAAGGTATGAAACAGGGGTTGCAGAATAGAACAAAATAAGGAGTTAATAGGAGGTATGGTTTCTCTCTCCTCTTGCAAATATACAGGCCTTGCACCATGATTTTATTTTGGAAGTTCAGGAATTCCCCTGAGGCAATTGATTCCACTCGTTAAAAATCGAATTATTAGGTCTTGGAGAGGGAGTCAATTGCCCTCCTTAGAGCATCTCAGGCCTGCTGCGTAGGGTTGAGGTTGGGAGATCAGGCTGGCCCATCCAACCGGCGAATATCCTGAGATTCGAGAAATAATGTGTAGACTCGCATTATCATCCAATCAAATGAAATTAAGGTCAACTGCTTCCCTGAAAAGGCGGAGATAGGGCTCCTAGATCTCATTCCTATATCTCGCAGAAGTCCAAATGTCTCTTTCATAGACATTTGTGTATATGCGACAATCGAACGTAATGCTTGCCCGAATAATGAAACCTCCTTTGTCGATTTTTGGGGCACTGGTTCTCTCCTTAATAAGTACTGCGAGAATCACTGAACACAGAGGAACGATCAGTGAAGAAAACGATTAATTCATGCCGCATTTCTATTATCTCCGATTCATTTTAAACGGACTCTCCTGTTTGCAGAACTGACGGGACACAAACAACAGGTTTTTTGCAAACAGCCGTCTCTCATAAAGTCATCTGGAAACAGTCACCCTTGAAACTAGGGTTCCACATACAATTTACGAGATAGCTGAGAAACTGTAGCATCCCTGTTACACCTCGCTATAATGGACAAATGAAGATCTTCTCTGGACGTCGTGGCTCTCGGACAACCTTGACCAGGGTTTCTCTCGATGGATCTGAAACTGTTTCCACACACAAAAGTTGAACATTATGCTGAGCTTTAAAAAACTTATGTACAAATTTGGATTTAAGACTGCTATTCTACCCACAATTCGCCACCTCATTCCGTCTTCTAAACACACACTTTGGGGGTTAGTCATTTTTACTGTGTGAATCTTGATTTAACCGATTTCTTCTGAAAAAAACCCAAGAAATTTGGTGAGTTGTACTTGCGAACAAAATGCATATTTTGGAACGCGCGCTTATGAATCATTTTCCTCCATGCTACCATATTCGACGTACAAGATTTACATTATTGTTTTGAAACGGTATTTTTACATTTCGCTCATTTTTTTTTTCTTCATAAAATTTGACAAAATAGGCAAATTTTCTTAATTCTGAACACCAGTGTAAATCAGTTTTTGTACTAAGACTATCAAAAAATTAACATATAACTTTTTTGGTTTTCTGAGAAGCAATTTCGGTGAAATGAGTTTTTTCTGAGATTCCAGATTCAATAGAGAGGATGGTCAAATTCGAAAGTTTTTCTAGTGTTATATTATTTCTCAAGAAATTTTAATAATTTTTAATTTGCTGAAACTTTTTTACCTGAAGCCACAGAAACGGAAAACATTCTCATTGCAAGAGCAAAATTGGGAAAACAAGCAATGAGATCATCTTTGACTATAATTTTTAATATCTCAATGGGCTGTTTTTTACCAGGAAGAATATTTTTGAATGAAGTTACTTCATAAAAGAGTTGTATACCGTCTGTATCGTTCACAATACTTCCTTCCTTCTGTAACTTAATATCTAAGTCTAGACAGGCTTTCATAATTAGAAATGTAGTGAAACTCATACAGAAAACAAAATGTTGAATAGCACTCAGATCATGAGATATATCTTTCATTTATCGAAGAGACCTGAATAATAATTTTTTTTTGTATTAGTATATAGGTAATTATGTGCAAAAGACAATATTTAATTCATGTTTACATACATATTAAATACCCGCTATCTACGGCTTGCATATCACTGCTCTATCCGAAAATAAAAAAAAAAATTGAAGCAAAAATTGAAGCACGTTCTTGATTTTTTTGCGGTCGAAGTAATGGAAATGGAAAAAGAGGATTAAAAAAATTTAATCCATTTTGCAGTAGAAATAAAAAAAAAAAAAAAAAAAATCCGGTGTGACCTAAAAATCTAGTCCCGCCACGCATTACCTGTGCAGGCAGAAAGAAAAAAGGCATTTATGACAACGAAATCCATGACATCTTTCTCTCTTTTTGTCAACATTAGTGTATGAAGAATGCTGATTCTTGTTTGTTGCCGTTGTGTAGAAAACTCGGGGAATCGAGCACTTCGAAGCGCTGAACGGCGAACTACCTCCTTCCTTTGTTTTCGTCGAAAAACCAATTTTTCGTGTGGAGTTCGTCAATTTCTTTCTGCTCGCGAACCTCCAGGTTGCATCATCTATTTTAATTTGTTCGGACGCTTCCTCATTAATTCTGAATAAAATCCTTAATTATGGGAGATGTTTCCTGTTTTGAAAAGTGGCTACAGCAGTTTCTCAAAACAGAAGGGTTCTACTTAAAGAGAAATAACCGAGATTCATATCGCACACATACAGGGAGAGAAGTTTACTCTGACATGCGCATCCATTCTTTTCTTTTGATCTTTATTGAGCATCTGATGTCTATGTTTATCCATCAGTCATATGATCCTTGTTTGAAATTATGAGGTCCGCTGTGTTTCATATCGCAATGTCAGGGAGGGCTTTCAACTGGACGCTATTCTGAACGTTCAGTTGTGAAACAATTTCTTTGCGGATTTAAAAGATTTTTCATATGAGAAAATGTAGAACGAATAGCATAAAACATAGTACATGCTATTTTCATTAAACACTTAAATCTCTTCAGCAATGACATCCAATAATTTAAAATTTCTATTGATTTGTGATTTTTTAAAACAAAAATTGGCTTTGAAATCAATTTTAATTAAATAATTATAACTCAAAAAACTCAAAACCTTATCAAGCAGAAATAATTTTAGTTAAGAAAATTGAAGTTAATTACCATTTCACACAGAGAAAGAGTTCATTGTAACTCAAAAATATTTTTAATTACTTCAATTTAAGAGTGTAAAAAGGCTTTAAAATGAAACCAAAACCTAAGCTCAGAAAACTACACAAATATCTGAAAAACTAATTTTTTATCAGATCTGAAATTTGTGTGGTAGCAAGCTGCTTCCCAATGATATGAGCCACAAGAAAATGCAAAAAAGAAAGGGAAAAAGAAAAAAGAAAAAAAACGGTGTTATTGAAATTGATTGGGTACTGTGTAGCTTTAAAAGAAATATAATAAAAAGAATCGTATTGTAACTGAATTTTCTTTTTTGAGAGTAAAACAACTGATTGATTGTCAAATTCTTCGAGATATCCGACTACCCTAAAATCATGATTCTTTTAAAAAAAATTGACAATTTTTTTTATAATTTTATTTTATAGGCCATATAATTAGCTTTATAAAAATACCAAGGTTTTTTTATTTTCCATTCACTAGAACAAAAGCTGCAAGTGTTTTAGTAAAAGCAGATGCCATAACTTTACATAAAAGATGTTAAACTTTAAAATGCGTTTTATTCGAAATTAGTTTTTTTCAAAAAGTTCAAACGGGGACAGCGATTGCTCAAAAAGTTTTTAAAATAGTTTTCTGAAATTTTGTATGTTCTGTATAACAGTAGAAGTGTTTTAACTTTCAGATTTATCAATCACTGTTTTATTACAAAATTTACAGTCCTTAATGTGAATATAATCACTTTTTTTTAAAGCAATTTCGTATAACAGCTAAGATAAAGTTATAAAAATTGTAAAAATTAAAATATCTCTTATCCTGAAGGTCATTTAAAAAAAGGAATAGAAAAGTAATACATCAAAATTGAACATTAGTTCATTTACTATTTGTACTGAGCGGGCCCCGTTTATGTCAATTTTTGTCAATTTTTACCCATTTTAGTAGTAGTAATTTATTTTTCTCTTAATGTTAGCATTTTTTTTTCTTAAAATGTACTAAATAAATCTAAAAATTCCATAAAACCACAAAAACTCCATATTTCCATTTTTTTTTTATAAAAAAAAAATTGTCGCAAGTAGTCGGATACCTTAATGCAGTGGCGCACACAAGGGCGGGGTAGTCCTTGGGGTTTGGACCCCCCTCAAAGCCCTTGATTTTTTGTTTTGATTGATTATAATTTTATGTATAAAGTACGTAAAATTTAAGTGCTTGTTATTAATAATAAATTTTATTAATTTATGCTAATTATTCATTCAATAATTATTTTTTTACTATTTTTTTGTTCCCCAAATCGACAAAATCAAAAGAATATGTTGGGCGGCGTATTGGAGGTACGTACGGGAATAATGGACTTTAGACCTTGAACTCTTCTCTCAGGTGTTATCATCGCTCAAGGTGGTGTACTGCCAAACATTCAGGCTGTCTTACTCCCCAAGAAAACCGAAAAGAAAGCTTAAAACGGACATGCATGTAAAAAGTAAAGAAAAAAAGGCCCTTCCCCCCGATGAAAAATTCCTTTGTGTGCTACTGCCTTAATGTCATTTTGATTGCAGTGGAGCATGCAAGTATAAAAAAAAAGTGTAGATGAAAAAAATAAAATTTATTTTATATGCATTTTACCATTAATCTCTTTTTAATGGAATAATACAATTACGCTAAGGCGAGTGAGTGCATGGTCTTTGGATCACCGATCAAATTTTTTAGGATGATAGATTCAGTTTCCTTGTTCAAGAAGATATACAGTTAAAGGGGCCACTACCCAATCTTTTAGATCCGGGGGCGTAACAATTTGAAATGCCTAGAACGCAGGGGAGGTTAAAAAAGGCTTTGATGCGTGTCTTTCAATGGGATTTCCTGGTAACACTGGTTATTGATACTTAATTTCAGTAACCTTGCCTCCAGTTTCCTGGATGTTATGATAGTATGCCTACTATTTTATACCCTTCCTGTCACAACTGCAAGTTTTTCTAAGATAAAAATTATTAAAAACCATCTTGGAACTTTCATAGGCTAAAACTGGTTTTCGGACTTAACAATACTGTCAATAGAAACAGATGAACTTGAAAAAGTAAATGATCTGTTATGCATGTTATTATAAAAGTGTTTACCGAAAAAAAAATCGAGAAAAGCACTGTGACGTCTTCGATTGGGATGGACCCCACCCTTCCATTCATGCTAAGTTTTATGGCTCCGAACAGATGTTAAGTGACAAGTGCACGTAGCCATGGGGTCATTGTTGTTGGGACGTCTTCGATTGGGGTGAACCCCACCCCTCTTTTCACCCTTAAGTTTTATGGCTCCGAACAGTCGTTAAGTGACAAGTGCACGTGGCCATGGGGTCATTGTTTATTGTCCGACCTCGGGCAAACGTCGACACCCAGTTTGGCAGTCATAATGGCCAAAGAGAGCCGGGACCCTATCGACAATAGGCGAAGCCTGTCTGAAAGAATCCCGTCGCCTCAGCCGGTGTCGAGAGAATGGGATTATAGAACACAGGTGGTGTGATAGACAAGTGTATCCAGCTGTTCGACGAGAATGATGGCACCTTTACATTCCAGACTGACCGGGTATGTATTTGTGTTTGCCGCACAAATAGGACACGAATGTGGCCCGGGGACGCGGGCAGACTTTTGTGACCCGCCATTGAGAAGAGATGAGGGGCGTGGTGTGGACCCGCCCTCGTGTTTAAAAGGGGTTTTTTTAGGGAACTTGGAGAGCCCTGGATGGAGCAAACTTGAGAGGAGCCCTGAAAAAAAAGAGATTGGAGAGAGGTGAGACGATGAGCACCGGTGGCGTTGAGAGTTGAGCGGGTGCCTTTCGGGAAAAAGATGGAATTCCCGTGACTTAGACTGACTGTACCGGCTTGGCATACTTATTAGACTTTATTACTTCATATATAGAAATCTGTGAAGCAAATTAATACTTCTTTTATTTTAAAATTTTAATCTTTCATTTGTTATCTACTCACGACATTATAGCACCTATTTAAACAACTAAGTTAATTTTTAAGTAATAGAAGTTTTTTAATACATTATTGTGTCTATTTATACTTATTTTGACACTTTCATATAAGTTTTATCAATGCGATCAGTTTTACTTATTTTCCAAAAATCTATAACGCCAGTGTTATAGATCGTCCCGTTGAAATTTATAGTCTGTTGCTCAAATACTTTCCCTAAACCTTTATTGAGTTACAACAAAATATTTTAAATGATCCAGATGAATGATAGATATAAGGATACTTCTGTGCTTAAAATATCGGGCCGTATGAAATTTATCATAATAGTTTGTAGTTTCCAACATCACGTTTTTTGTTTTAGTAGTGAACTTCCCGATTAATTCTGAACTAGCTTGGTCTCAAGCCGTATACCGAAACTAGTACTCACTAACCCTTGGATTAGTTAACACTTGGCTCAATATTGGGAGGATTTTCGGATCCAAATGTAAGAAGCTCATCATTTTGTAAAACGTGTATGTGTTAGGCGAGTAATATATGTATGCGAGCAGTGTATGTGTGTTTAGCGTGATTTCCTTATCTATGGTCTTTGTTTAATTATATTGTCCGTGTTATGTTCTAGTTTTTATTTAATGTCAATATTAAAAATGTTTAGTTTATTTAACTGCCTATATAAATTACCAGATCACTTTCAATCGGAGATAACAATTTTACCTTCTGATAATTTCCAAAAAATGTTACGCATTTCTTTAACAATCGAATAATCCTAGTATTTTCAACTGGTATTTCGGTATATTGAATGAAAAAAAAAACTGTTGTATTGTTATTAATATTTTAATTGCTATTAATATTTTAATTGCTATTAATATTTTAATTGTTATTAATATCTTAATTGTTATTAATATCTTAATTGTTATTAATATTATAATTGTTATTAATATTTTAAAATAACACGCTTATGGTTAAACAGTGATCGTTTGGGCAAGCAATTGATTTGGGCTCCACAAAACACCTGCGAATTTTTATGTTATATAAAACGATCAACATTTAAATTATGTCATTAAAAGGATAAAACATTAAAAGAAGTAACAAAATTAACCACACTGTTTAATGCGGAGTTGAATGCTGGCGAGTAAAAAGCCAATTTCGAAACACTTATTTATCATATGTGAAATAGTGCTCTCTTCTTGTGTGTACTGAAACTGTTTTTATTGTTATTATTGCATCAGTCTATGCACGTATCTGATTTCATTCAAATTCAGTACTGGTATAAAAATTATAATTCTCTCAATTTTGCACATTTATAAATCGTGAATTCCTATTGACATATTCTTAGTAAATTTTCTTGCAACTGGGAAGCCATGCAATTGTTATGAATTAAAAAAAAATCCTGTTTGTTTTTATCGCTGTTAAAACTAGTCTCAAATGAAAATCCATTTGTAAGGTACGCTCCAGATTAATCATGTACTTTATACAAAGAGCCTCCAGGTACACATATGACCGCTCCAGAAACGGCCTAGCACATACTCCAAATGCCGTCAAGGGGAGGGGTAAAACTCGTTCTCAACCGAGTCGGGTCAACGTTCCGAAACTAACCCAGTTAATGAGTCGAGTCCGTTGGGAAAATCTTATTATTCAATCTTCAAAAAGGAATAATTGCGGAACAGCTAGCTTTCCTGTGGTATCTTCATTTTGCTGCCATTTACAATGCTGAAAGAAATATATGCAAATTTCCGGAGAATGACACCATCCTCCTTCATTTGTTTTGTGAAATTGACAGCATCAAGTCATCATCAAATCCGCATAGTTTTATTCATTTTTTTTAAAAAGGGTTTTGTCGATCATTGAAAGCTGTTACTCTTATAATCTTAACTGGACATCGAAATAGTTACGTCAAATAACTAGGAGTTCGGAGAGTTTCAATTGTGTCTCAAATTTGTTTCATTAAGGAAATCAACCGGTTAACAGAAAGACGTTTCTTTTCCTCCTTCTTTTAGCTACAGTGGAGAGTAATTTTTTTAAAAATTTTGTATTTATGTTATAACTAAAATCACATAAAAAATTGGGTGAGAAAAAAAGGAGTACAGTTAAAAAGTTTAAAATTAAAAAATTTTTTTAACGAGAATTTAAAAATTTCTAACCGTTCTATGATTTAAATTTTTTTTTAAATTTCCGAATTTCCTGATTTTAATTCTTTATGCAATTTTTTACAAATTAATGCATACAATGTTATGTTTTATGACTTAATCCATGAAAAACTTTTAATTTCTTCTTTCTCACTATCACTATTTCTACAGTGCATCCAAGAAGTTATATATAGCGTTTGCATTAAGAAGGCTTTTAAATACAATAAAAAAAATAGGTAGCTCAATTTTTAATTACAATGATATTAATGATTTGCAAATTAATAATAATATTGTTTGTAATTGCAAAGATTATTCTGAATATGTAAATGATCATCACAAGCATGTGGTAACTGGTAATTTAAATATAGTTAAAGATAATACTCTTAGAGATATAATGTCCAAAGGTACTAGTTTTAGATTAATGATCTCTAATAATAATAATGTTATTAAAAATCAAATTTCTAAAGATATTAGTAATTTCATTGCAAAATTAGCTATTAAATATAGTCTTCCTATTGTAGCTTTTAATGAATTTAAATTCAAAGTATTAAATGAGCTATTGCACATTAACTATAAAACTGATTATGATATAACTTACAATACTATTAAGACCCAAATTGCAGACCTACAAAAGAACTTTATTATTGTCTATGTCGATAAAGTACCAGGTAATTATGCAATTATTTGCAAATGGCTTTATACTAATATGCTAAACAAACATTTTCATAATAATTCTGCTTTTATAAAATCTAATTCAAGCAAAAGAGAAATTTTTAATCGAATCTCTGCTTTTTATAAAAAAAATAGATTTACGTATTTTGGATATTAAATTCCCTCATATTTTCCTAACTCCTAAATTTCATAAAACTCCAGTTAAATTTAGAACTATTGCGAATGGTTTTAAAACTTATATTACACTTCCGGGCAAAAAGTTACAAAATATTATATTCAATCTACATTAGACAAAATTGATAATTCTATTATTGTTAAGAATATTATGGACATTATATTAAGTACATGCAAGGTAAAAAAAATTATTTCTATGTATACCTATGTGATTTTGAAGATTTATTTAATTCCATAGATATAGAAGACATGTTTAAGATTCTTAAAATAGCATATAGCAAATACTTTTTAAATAGGATATTAAAATATGATAAATATATTTCTATTATTGAATTAGTATTAAAAGAAAATTATATATTTTCCATAATAACGCTTATATTATCAGCAAATTAAAGGTTTACCACAAGGGGGACCAGCTAGCAACTGCTTAGCAAATATCTACTTGCATTTTTATGAAAATAAAAGTATTAGTTATGAATCTTGTTGCTTTTTTAGATACATAGACGACTTAATTATATTTAGTAATATAGTAGACTTTGTTCCTAACCTTATAATTATTATCTCCACTATTTAAAATTAGTAAAAACTAATTATAATAATGAATCAGCTAACTTTTTGGACCTTCAATTAAAGGTTCAGAATAGTTTGCTATTAAGTAATATTTTTGATAAGACTCATTTGAATTTAACATTATAAAAATGCCTTTTGTGGGGGTAGTAACCTACACCTATCAATATTTAGAAATATTATCTTAAATTTTATAAAAAGAAACAATGATTTAGTTACTGATAACATTTTAAAACACAGTAATTTTGTGAATTTTTGCAATAATTGTTTAGAATACAATTATCCAAGTAAATTTATTTATAAATATATTT
>BMAV01014016.1:538330-603735 GCA_019973955.1 Trichonephila inaurata madagascariensis
CGTTTTTCTTTTTTTTTTTACCGAAGTTTTCTGTTTTTACACTCGATTATCGAATTACAAGCATAAATACTTTTTTGCCAATCAAATTTAATTACTTGTATTGAATTAAGATATTATAGTGTGAAGGCATTTTAAACATAGCGAAATGTAATAAAAATAAACATATTCAGAGAAATATTTAAAAATTAACAGTAAGTAACAGAATAATGAAAGGCATGAACAAATTTCAGGAATTTTGGGGAAAACGGTACTTTAGAGTAAAATAAATATTAGAAGAAGTACAATTGCCATAAAATTAACTAATTTCATTAATTTAAGTAAAGATAAATACTAGAAGTAAAATATATAAAACAGAGATACAAGTAAATAAAAGAAAAATTGAAAAGAATTATTGTTCAATGACGCTGTCCATGTACATTCCATACTTTAATGGGCATATTTAGATTGTCCATCCACTGCTCGACAAAATCAATGAATGTGGTCAGTTTGTCAATGCTAAAAGGTTTTTCCCATATAATGCTCCAAGCATCATCTATGTGTTCCATTGGCAAGTAAGCTAATGCAGAAATCGTTCTACAGACATTTCTTATATTTTCGTTCTCTTTATATTGCTTTACTAGATCCATTTCTTGTATCTTACGCCACAAACATTGATTAAAATGAAAGTTACAACCGGAAAAAGTCGAACTGGTAAATTCTAACCTATGTCCACCATCCTAATGTCCACTTATTAGTTGAAATACTAAAAGAAGAAACACAAAAAGTGTCTTTTAATTTGAAATCCAGAGAATTGGGGGGACCCTGGAATAAAAAGGAAAAAAGCATATGTAAAATTGGATGAAAGAATTCGAAACATCAAACAATTTAGAAAAATGTCTAAAATCTTTAAATTTTGTAACAGGTTGATCCAATGGAAAAGGTCATCTATGCCTTTATAATAAAGCATAGGTTCCCAACCTTTTTTGACCTCCCACTCAAGAGAAATAAGAGAGTACATAATACATGGTGAAAACAAGAATTAATTTTAAAATAATATTCTATTACTAACAGAACATATTTTTTTTAATTTAATTTTTTTTTCTAAAACCCTCAATTGCGAATCTTGAAGTTATTGCAACAAATGTATTTAAATGTGTATTTTAGTTTTAGATTGGAATTGAAACGCTATTGAATTTCTTTATTTAAAAGATTGCAATAAAAGTCTTAGAGCTTACCTGTAATAAAGACGCTTTTGAAAGAAGGTTTTGATGATATGAAGTAATACACAATAAACTATTGCTTTCAAAATAAAATTAAAAAAATGTCAGTTTTAGCATTTAAAGTATCACACGTTAATTCCTGGTTGTTGTAAATTAAATTCTTTAATATAGATGGCGCTGCAAGTCAGCGAAGAGTATGTATACTTTGTTTGACTTGTAGAGGTAGTTTTTGTTTTTTTACGTAATGTTCTTTGTGTGATGTCTTCTAAGTGTTTCGTCCAATAAACAAAATTAACTAAAGATGGACAAATTATTGCAAACTTAAATCTTTGGATATGATCGCCTAACTGACCTATAGAAATTAGGATTTAAGGAAAACTACATTATTTGGTGCCACAGCGTGAAGCTGTAAGCTCGGTCGAATCTACAGAAATCAGATAGGCGATTAAATGCATTTTATAAAGATGGAAAAAATCACTAGAAGACGTTAAAAGTAAAAGAAAAACTCTTAGATCTTTAACGACTAAATTAATAACAAATGTTGAAAGTATAATAAAAGATGAATCTATTTCTTATGAAGATAAAATTGAAGGTCTCTAATTGATTGGAAAGAACAATTACTTGACAAACAGAATAGTTTAAAGGAATTAAATGAGAAGATTGAATCTCTCATAAAATCGGAAGAAATTGAGAAAGAAGTTTCAGGAAGTGAGGAATATTTCGAAAGTATTATTAAACGGTTATCGAGAATATCTAGATATACTAAAGAAAATACTAAGGTTTTAAATGGAAATGATACCGATAAATCATTGGATAGTTCTATTAATGAGGGAACTAAAATTGTTCCGGATTCTGAATTTGTAAAACTTCCTAAGCTTAATATAAATAAGATTTTTGGGGATTCAGTTTCATGGCTTGAGTTTTGGAGTCAGTTCCAAACAGCCCCATACATGAAAACAGTTTATCAGAAGTGCAAAAATTTGTTTATTTAAAAATTTTCTTGGAGGTGTAGCATTAAATGCTATAAAAGGGTTTGCATTAACTAAGGAGAATTATGAAAAAAGCGTAAGTTTACTTAATTCGAGATTTGGTCGCGAAGATCTCATAATTATATATATATAATAGTCACATTAACAAATTGCTTAACTTGGAACCCGTAAGAAATTCTTCAAATATAAGGGCGTTACGTTGTTTATATGATGAACTAGAAATTAACATACGATCTCTTGAAAGTTTAAATGTAGTATCTGGTACTTATGGCCAACTTTTGTGTCCTATATTATTAAAGTTAATTCCAGAAGATATTATAGCTTAGAATACAATCGTAAAAGAAAACCTAATTCAGAATTTGACGTTTCGGAGTTAATTTTATAAAAACAGAAGTGGAATGTCGCGAAAACTCTAAATTATTGCATACTCCTAAAAATTATTCTCAAGAAGGTTACAAAAAACCATTTAACTGTAATATCCCTACCGCTACAACATTAAACACAAATATAAAATCTAATTGTTTATTTTGTAAGTCAGAACATAATTCTTTCTGCTGTGAATCATTTCCTATATCAGAAAAAATAAATAAATTAAAAGGTGAAGGGAGATGCTACATATGTTTTAAACGCTCACACATTTAAGTTCGCACTGTAATTCTAAGATTCAACCCTGTAAAATATGTAAGAAAAAATCTCATCACGAATCTATTTGTTTTCAAAAGACACAGAGCCAAATAAATGAAGAATCTGTTGAAAATAAAAGAGATAATTTTACTGTTGTGACTACTATTTCGAATTCTGATCGAATGAAAGGGGGGCTGCTGCCAATGCTGCTGTGCCCGGGTAAAGGCCTTGTTTTACCCAACCTAAACATCGACGATATTGCTAGAAATTCACGATTTTTAATTTTATCCCTTCCAAACAATGATATGATGAAAAAGTCACCATAATTCACAAAGCACTAATTGGAATAGGTGGAGAACCTAAATCGGTAAAACGCTTACGTTCGGGTGATTTATTAGTTGAAACAAGCTCTGCTCTCCAAACGAAGTCTTTTTTTCTCGCCAAATCTTTTCTTGATTCTCCTGTAACAATAAGTCCTCACAAATCACTTAATACTTCCCGCGGTGTCATTTCTGAACCTGACTTGTTGAGCACTCCTGAAGAGTGGAAATCTTTGATGGGTTCTCTGATCAGGGTGTGATTCAGGTCACAGAAGAATTACTATAAAAAAAGATAATACAGTAATTCCTACAAAACATTTAATACTAACATTCAATAGCCCTAAACTTCAGTCTACAATAAAAGCAGGTTACTTAAACTGTAAGATTCGTCCCTACATACCGAACCCTCTGCGCTGTTTCAAATGCCAGAGGTTCGGACACTCACAAACTTCATGTCGCGGTCAACTTACTTGCTCTAGATGTGCTTCCGTTGGGCATTCTTCCACGGATTGCAATCTAGAGCCAAAGTGTATTAACAGTTCGCAACCCCATCCGTCTGAGTCCAAATTATGCCGAAAATAGAAAAACAAATTCAAGAAATCAAAACTAATAAAAATATATCATGTAGAAGCCCGAAAGCTAGTAGTTCCACAACAATCGCAAACATATGCTCAGGTTTCTAAATCTTCAACAATATCCGCTACTACACAAACAGACGAAAAAATCACTAAAATAATATGCCCGCCTTTGCAATGCCTGAAACCCGTATCCTCTACAAATCAAATACCCAGTACTTCGCCCCCAGTGCCTACAGTCTTCACGTCATCAACTCAGGCACAACTACTGCCTTCCACATCTTCTGTCACAATTACATTGTCATCAGAATCTCAACCACTTATTCCTTTAACAAAAACTACTCCCACCATATCTAACAGTTTATCTATCCCTGCAACATCTTCCTCATCTACACCATCTGAAGGCTGCATTTTACCTTCCACTTCTGATAGAGTGGAAAATTTAACAACTGAAATCCAGCCATCTGTCCCTCCGCTTGATACTTCACCTACCACATCCACTAGTCAACCATCTGTTTCAAAAGATGTAAATAAAAATTCTAAATGTAGGAGAAAGCGCATGAAAGAACAGAAACCGGATATTGAAATAAAAATGTCCCCACATAAGCCGAAGAAAAGCTATGTACACTATACCTCAGAAGACGAATATGTGATTGTATACGATGTGGATGAGGATAAGGGTTTTAAAGCTTTTATAAAAGACGGTTTTACGCTCATTTCATAACACCCACCAAATATCAAAAGAAATGACAGGGATCTTTGCTTTTAAAAATGTCTAGAATTAGAAAAAGACTTTATTAATACATGTCGAGCTTGGTGGAGGAATTCCCCCATCAGTCTTCGTTTTTAAATTTGTTCAGATTGACTTTTATGCACAATTTTCGATTTTACCTTTTTTAACTGAAATTTAATTAAATTTCTAAGTATTTTTATATTTTTAATGTTTTAAATGTATTTTAAAAACAAATGTCTTTTTTTTTTAACGAGTGTTTGGCCAAAATTGGCCTCAAATCACTCACTCAGTTCCATATCAAAGGTATTCCGAATTACGGCATGGATTCGAAGATTTATTAGCAACATGAAATTAATAAAGAAAGATCGAATTAAAACTCCTTTGACGGCAGAAGAAATTGAAGAAGCTGAAGAAATTTGGATCAAGAAGGTACAAGCAGAAAATTTTGGTATAGAGATCAATTGTTTGAAGGAGAACAAAAATTTACCGAAAGATTCGAAAATCCGAGAACTATAAATCCATTTCTGAATGAAAGGGGTATTGTGTACGGATAAGTGTGGAATATTGCATCAGTCAACACAGTGAGCTATTATGAAAAACATCCAGTTTTGATTCCAGCGAAGATCAGATTTACAGAACTTATGGTAAAAGATGCTCACACGAGAAGGTGCTTCACTCAGGTGTTGCAGATACTTTGATTCAAGTTCCTGAGAAGTACTGGGTACCAAAAGGAAGGTAAATAATCAAGTCAATCATTAGGAAGTTCTTTGTTTGTAAAAAATTCAATTCCCGTCCAGGTACGCAGATTATGGCTCCTCTTCCAAGAGATAGAATAGAACAGGGGTCGGCAACCTGCGGCTCGCGAGCCACATGCGGCTCTTTGGATGTGAAGCTGCGGCTCTTTAGTTTCATACGCAAATCATATTTATTTTTTATAAAAAAAATCATTTAAAAATCGTTCTGAATCGATTAACGAGGATTAAGCACCGTTTTTATCTCTCAGCCATTTGTACTCGCTTTTCCAAAAGAAGAACTTACCGCTCTCGGGACAAACTAGAGGGAAATATATAGAGAATGCGGTGCAAAAATGCCTTGAAGACAATAAGATCGATTTAAATAAAATCGTTTCAATTGCAACTGATGGAGCAAACTGATGACAGGAAAAAATAAAGGGACAACAACGATTCTTCGGAACAAAATAAACCACGAAATTCTTGCATTTCACTGCATAATACCCCAAGAAGCGTTTTGTGCCCAAACATTTCAGGCCGAAATAGTTATGGTCATGAAGTTGGTAATCAAGGTTGTCAAAAGCACTCTACCATCGTCAGTTTAAAGAATTCTTAAGCGAAATGGAGACTCAGTATTCCGACCTCCCTTTTCACAATAAAGTACGATGGCTTAAGTGTTGAAACGTTTTGCTTTGTGCTTGAGTGAGTGAGTGAAAGTAGCGTTTTATGGCGTAAGAGCCATTTTTGGCTAAGCTGCGCCAAACAACTTTTTAGGTATTAAAAGTATAAAATTAGTAAAACATTTTATGATTAAAATAGTAAAATCTCAGATTAAAAAAGTTTTAAAAGTAAAATTTAATAAATTTTGGTAGGGGTTTCCCCACCAAGTAAAAGAAAAGCGTGTAAATCGTAACCAAATTATTTAAAAAGTTAAAAAAGAAAGAAAAGAAAAATAGCCTCTTGTAGAGTTTCTAACACTGTTTTCTGATCGGATTTTCGAAGTCGTAGCGAACAAACGTTTGATTAGGTTTTCTAACTAACTCTCCCTTGTAAGTGACACCAGCAATATTTATGACATAATCTGGATTCGGCTCAGGCTCATCTTCCACGTCATATACTATCATATCTTCCTCATCCGTAGTGTACTCGATTGGTGCTGATTTTCTAGGTTTATGAGGAGCCATCTTAATTTCTATTTTTGGTTTTAAGTGTTGGATGTGTTTTTAGGAGGACGTTTTTTCCTACGGGTTTTGGAGTTTCTTTTACATCCTGGGATGTAGCAGGTATGGTATTAGATGTAGTGGTGGTAGTTTCAAGAACAGGACATGCTGTGGAAGAGGAAGATGCAGCAGAGATAGATAAATTATTAGAAGTGGTGGGAGCAGTATTTTTTACAGAAGTAGGAGGTTGAGATTCTGATGGCGATGTAACTGTAACAGAAGATGTAAATGGTAAGAGTTGTGCCTGAGTTGATGAGGATGATGTGGAAACAGCCAGATTGGATATTGATGTATTTGGTTTAGGAAGGGATGAAAGCGCAGTTGGAGTAATTTTAAAGGTGGGCATTTTATTTTTGTAATATTTTCATCTGTTTGTGAGGGATTGTTTACAGTGATGGATTTGGCAGCATGAGCGTAAGTTTGAGTCGGTTGTGGAGCTATTAATTTTCGGGCTCCTAAATATGATATGTTTTGTGTGTTTTAATTATTTGGATTTCTTTTTCTGTTTTCCATTTTGGACAAAGTTTAGAATCGGTGGAGTGTGGCTGTGAACAATTGACGCATTTCAGCTCCAGACTAAAATCTGAGGAGGCATGTTCAACAGATGAACATCTAGAGCAAGTCAATTGTCCTCTGCGGGCAGTTTGAGAGTGTCCGAACCTCTGGCACTTGAAACAGCGCAGAGGATTCGGAATGTATGGACGGAGTTTACAGTTTAGATATCCAGCTTTTATAGTTTTGGGTAGTGTAGGGCTATTAAAGGTTAAAATCAAGTGTTTTGTTGGAATGACTGAAATCTCTTTTTTTTTTATTATAATTCTTCTGACTTGAATTACACCCTGATCAGAAAATCCATCAAGGATTTCCGCTTCAGCAGTGGTCAACAGGTCAGTTTCAGAAATGATACCGTGGCATGAGTTGAGAGTTTTATGTGGACTTATTGTTACAGATGAATTCAGAAACGTTTTTGCGAGAAGGAAAAACTTAGTTTCTACGGCAGAGAGTGTTTCAATTAGTAGATCCCCTGATCTTAATCTTTTAACAGATTTAGGTTCACCACCTATTCCTACAAGGACTTTCTGTATAGCAAAAGGCGGTTTTGATGCCATTTCATTGTTCGGTAAAGAAATTAAAAGAAATCTGGTATGAGTCGATATCTGGTCAATGTTAAGGTTCGGTAAAATAAGGCCTTTACCCGGGCACAGCAGCATTGGATCCATAAGTGCGGAAAAAAATTTTTCGTTCTGGCGTGCCTCTATTCGCCACGGAGTCCAGCAAGGGAGGCAGTGTGCCGGTCATATGGCAAAAATCAGGCACGACGCTTACCTGGAGTACACCCAGAATATAATGCTACAGCATCAGGGCGAGGATCCAACTGGTAAACCCGACACCCCTTATCTGCAGCACTATCCCTACAGCAGTGTCTCTTCGGGGACACCGAAGAGAGGTACCACCAGCCGATTGACAGGAGCGGGCTCACTCCTGCCACCCGTCTACAGTAAAGTGTAGGCCAAAGGGAACGCAGAGCTATCCCCGGCCACCAATCTCCTCTATACGGGAGAAGCGTGAGCCAAAAGGAACGCAAAGGATCCCAAGAACACCATTTTCCTCCTTACGGGACGCCGCACACGGCAAACATGCGGGTCGGAAAAACCAACGATGTTAGTAAAACACAATTAGAATGTTGAAATCAGAAAAAGTAAAACTTAATATAAAAAAGAAACCCAATTAACGCATTCGAAAATGAAAAAGAAACCATGTTAGTAATAAAGAATGATAGATTAATCAAAATTAAAGAAAATTTGATTTGTATTCTTATATATTTGCAAAATTTTCACCTGTGGTCTCGTCGTGAAAAGAAGAAAAGGGAAATTTGAATGGCAAGAAAGAGGGCCGAAAATAGAGAAGGATCACTTAGGTAACCCCGGGTTCGTGAAACTCGTGTTTACCAAAGACAGTAAACCCCTTGGGAAAAAGAAAAGATCACTAGGGCACCTCGTGATTGTGACACCCGTACTCACCTAAAGAAGGTGCGTCCCCTGAGGGGTGCTTTGTGCTTGAATGAAATAAATACATTCCACAATGAAAAAAGGCATTAATCACCCTGAATTAGAGAACAACAAACGGATGCAAAAAATTTACGGTGGATATCACAGCGAAATTAAATGAGCTGTGTGTGTGTGTGAATCTAGAATTGCAAGGAAAGAGAAACCCAGCCTATGTTTCGGCAAAAGAATTGGTTTGTTTCCAAGAAAAATTAATTCTTTTTGCAGAAGATATTCAGAGCGGTAAATTACTTCATTTTCAATTTCTTAAGTACTATCACGATAAAACCAGTGCACCTGTTGACACGAATTACTTTAGCACAGTTTTAAAAATTGAAGATGAATTTGCTGACAGATTTGAGCAATTCAAAACCAACAAAACCACTCTAGCATTCATAGTAAATCATCTCAACACAAATAGTAACGAAATCCACACATTGAGCCATTTGGAATTGATACTGGATCTCTAGAAATGCAATTGATCGATTTAAAAAGTAACGCTTTGTGGAGTGGAAAATTTACATAGTTGTAAAGCAAGGTGGAAGAGTTGGAGGTCTAAAACTGTATGCACATAACCCAACAAAAGTTGACAGCTTTAAAAGAAATGCCGTGAGTTGAGGCATTTACGAGTATTTGACGCATGTAATAGTCTTCCAGATTGCTGCAGTGAGGTGAAGCACTTGACATTTGGAGTGCTGACTATCTTCGGATCGACATATTCGTACGAGGGTGAGTGGGAGTGAATGTTGGGGTTTATGGCGCAAGAGCCAAATCTGGCTAAACTGCGCCAAACATTTGTTAAAACATTAAAACGTTAGATAAAATATGTAAAAAAACATTGACAATACAGTTTTAAAAAGTTAAAATTTCAAATCACCTGTAAAACCGTTTTCAAGTAATAAAAACAAACAAAATTTGGTGAGGGATTTTCCCACCAAGCCAGACAGTATTTTAAAATAAAAGCATTGAAAAAGACTAATGAAAAATGTTTTAAACTAAGTTTAAACAATCCCTGTTATTAATAAAAATTAGTTCCTACTTTTCCTAAATCGTGTTAAAGTTATCTCGCACAATAAGTCTCAGGATTGTTCCTATAACATTCCTTCATGGTGAATTTATCCTCAGGATTTGGTTCTAGTTCATTCTTCTCTACGTCATACATAATCATGTCTTCCTCATTTGTTGTGTATTCTATAGTTGCAGATTTTCTGGGTTTATGTGGAGCCATTTTTATTCCGATTTCTGGTTTCTGTACTTTTGTGCGTTTTCTTTTATTTTTTGAATTCTGTTTTACATTCTTTGGGATTTGTACATCGGAGTTGGATGGGGAAGCGGGTATGATTGAGGAAGATGATTCAATACGGGTGAGCATATCATTGGTGGAAGGTGCATCATTAGATGTAGGAATAGGTGATTGAGACTCTGACAGGGTAGCTGCTATTGAAGAGGTTGATGGCAAAAGTTGGGCTTGGGTTGAAGATGATGATGAGGAAACAACAGGAGTGGATGTTGATATATTTGGTTTTAAGATGGATGAAAGTAACTGAAGTAATTTTAGAGGTGTACATTTTATTTTTGTTATATTTTCATCTGTTTGTTCATAATTATTTAAGGTAGAGGATTTGGCAGCTTGAGCGTAAGTTTCAGATAACTGTGGGACTATTAATTTACGTGCTTCTGGATATGAAATATTTTTATTTGTTTTTATTTCCTGTATCTGTTTTTCTATTTTCCATTTAGGACATATTTTGGAATCTGATGGATGGGGTTGTGAGCAGTTTACACATTTTGGCTCTAGAATGATGTCTGTGGAAGCATGTCTAACAGACGCACATCTAGAGCAAGTCAGTTGTCCACGGCAGGAAGTTTGCAAATGTCCGAACCTCTGGCACTTAAAACATCTCAGAGGATTCGGAATGTAAGGGCGAATTTTGCAGTTAAAGTTAGCCGACTTTTATTGTTGTCGTTAGTTTTGGGTTATTAAAAGTTAAAAATATGTTTGTGGTCGGAATTATTGATGCATCTTTTTTAATTGTCATTCTTCTAACCTGGATAACACCCTTACCAAAAAACCCATCAAGGATTTCCGCATCAGTAGTGGTCAACAGGTGAGGTTCAGAAATGACACCTCGACAAGAGTTAAGTGATTTGTGTGGAACTATAGAAACAGAACAATCTAGAAAGGATTTCGCTAGAAGAAAAGACTTTGTTTGAGGAGCGGAATTCGTTTCAATAATTAGATCCCCGGAACGCAATCGTTTTACTGATTTCGGTTTACCACCTATTCCGATTATGGTTTTGTGGATAGCAAATAGTGATTTCTTTGACAATTCATTATTTGGCAAGGAAATTAGTAGGAATCTTGAATTCGTTGATATTTCATCGACGTTTAGAGTGGGTAAAACAAGGCCTTTACCCGGGCACAGCACCATTGGATCCATAAGCGCGTAACAACTTCATTCTGGCGTGCCTCCACCCACTACGGAGTCCAACAAAGGAGGCAGTGTACCAGTCATCTGGCAAAAACCAGGCACGACGCTTACCTGGAGTATACCCAGAATATAGTGCTATAGCATCAGGGCGAGGATCCAAAGCGTAAACCCGCCACCCCTTATCTGCAGCACTAACCCTACAGCAGTATCTCTTCGAGGACACCGAAGAGAGGTACCACCAGCCGATTGACAGGAGCGGGCTCACTCCTGCCACCCGTCTACAGTAAAGTGTGGGCCAAAGGGAACGCAGAGCTATCCCCGGCCACCAATCTCCTCTATACGGGAGAAGCGTGAGCCAAAAGGAGCGCAAAGGGGATCCCCAGAACACCATTTTCCTCTTTACGGGACGCCGCACACGGCAGACATGCGGGTTGGCTAACTAACGGTGTTAGTCGAAAAAAAGTAAAGCAACATAATCAAAGTATTGAACGAAAGATACGAAAAAGAAACTAAATTAACGCAATAGAAAATGTAAACCAAAATATTCTAATAATAAACAACGATTTAATTATGTACACCTTAAAGAACATTGGTCTGTGGTCTCGACGTGAAAAGAAGAAAAGGGAAATTTAAATGGCAAGGAGGGCCGAAAATAGAAAAGAATCACTTGGGTAACCCCGGGTTCGTGAAACCCGTGTTTACCACAAAGACAGTAAACTCCTTGGGAAAAGGAAAAGATCACTAAGGCACCTCGAGATTGTGACACCCGTACTCACCTAAAGAAGGTGAACCGCTGAAGGGATATTAGTGCGTGCGAGGAAGAGTTCTCTTGCGTGAATATAATTAAAAGTAAAGTAAGAAGCCAAATGAAAATTTAGTCGTGTTTGAAACTTAAAACAACAAGAGATTTATGAGCCAGATTTATCCAAACTTTCTAAAACCATGCAAAGTCAACGCTCCAATTGAATTTGTTTGCTCAAATGTATGTTACTGTTTTTTATTATTATTATTTTTAAGTACAAGTTACATTGTTTATTAAAGTTTAAATTTTCTACTTGAATAACCATGCAAAGCCATCACTCCCATTGAATTTGTTTGCTCAGTTGTTTGTTATTGAAGTACAAGTTAGTGTTGTAAAAAAAAAGTAAATATTTGTTTTAAATTTTTACTTAATAATAAGTAATTATCTAATAATGCCATATATATATTATCTAATTTGTTGTGAAAAACACTACTTATATATGAATAAATAGATATTTGTTCTTATGAATAAATATGAGGTTTTTTTATGAAACAAAATTATTTATGCAAGTACTATTTATTGTTGGCAAGAAAATTTTTGTGGCTCTCTTTAAAAACTTTGAAATTTTTTTTGTAAATTGTAATTTTTGGCTCTTCCGACTCAAAAGGTTGCCGCCCCCTGGAATAGAACAATCTCCACCGTTTGCTGTAACGGGACTGGATTTCGCCGGGCCAATATATGTCAAAAACTCAAAGGAAAAGTTTTACATACTACTTTGCACAAGTGCTGTAACTAGAGCACTCCACCTCGAATTAGTTACAAGTTTGACTACGAAAGCATTTCTGCTCGCATTTCGTAGATTTATTTCGAGAAGAGGACTTTGTACCGGTATCTATTCGGAAAATGCTAAAACAATTAAGAGAGCAGAAATTTGAACTCTATTTGGAACTTTAAGTGCATCTAACTTGAATTTATTATTTGTATTTTATTGCATTTATTTGAAATTGTTGTATTCAATTTTTGCTTTTCAGAAATTTAGTATTTGTTGCTTTAACTTTAAATTCATTATAATTGAAATTTATTTGCTACTTAATTTTTTCTCCTATGATTTAACATAGTTTAATGGATATTATGAATATGTTGTTAATGTATGAATATTGTATGTTGTAATCATTATAAGTGAAATTCTGAAATATTAACATTTAAATTAAGCATAATGTAAGTAACAATATTAATTTGGAGTTATGAACTATTCGTTCATAGGGGGGAATGTGTTGTAAATTAAATTCTTTAATATAGATGGCGCTGCAAGTCAGCGAAGAGTATGTATACTTTGTTTGGCTTGTAAAGGTAGTTTTTGTTTTTACGTAATGTTCTTTGTGTGATGTCTTCTATGTGTTTCGTCCAATAAACAAAATTAACTAAAGATGGACTTGGACAAATTATTGGAAACATAAATCATTGGATATGATCGCCTAACTGACCCATAGAAATTAGGATTTAAGGGGGACTGCCAAATGCACTGATATGGTTAGGGTACTTTTGCACAATGAAATCGCATTATTCAGGCGTTAAACTTTTGTTGAGAACGTAAATTACTCATATGAATCCGCCTTGAAAGGTAGAAATAGTCTAGGAAATTTTAAAATTACGTAAATTACATATATCCTTGCTTCCAGAATTTTCTGACGCCATATTTGGCAAGTTTTATTACAAAATCTGCAGATGGCGCCATGTGTATGCAAACTACGTACAAAATTTTTAAAACGTTACTTTAGAATAAAATTACCACATAAACTACTTAAATACACATTAATAATACTATATTTATGAAAAAGAATATTTTGCTACACGAATAATGACTTTAATCACTTCAGAAACACTAAATTCTCTTTGTTTTTTTCATGAAAAAGGGGGTGGGGATTAAAAATAAAGTAGCCCTAGAACTACGTCAAGAAACCACTCCACAAGAAAAAAAGGTTGGAAACCCTTGATATAGATCAGTATTCTTCAAACCTTGTCGACTCGCAGAACCCTCAGAACTATATTGGGTGTGTTTAGGGAACCCTACCCCATTCTTACAGGAATATACACGTTTTTCGGTACTTCAAATGTCTTTACATAAAGAAAAGTATTGCATTTGATATTAAAAAAAAAATTCTAATATTTTTGTAAAGGTTGGAAATTAATTTTAAAAATGCTTTGTAAATTGTTGAGATTATTTTAATTAAATTATTGAGCTGTTATTTTCTTGTTAGAGCAGAGCTAATTCTACTTAGTTTTGGCATCACTGCATTATCCGCGATTTCACAACACTTTTGCTCTTTTCCGTTTCTCTCTCTTGGGTGCGTGGGAAGCCAATCAATCTATTGATTGATCTCGCAAAATATCAACAAGAAGCTAACAATAGAACAGCGAATTATTAGGACACTATCAAAATCGATCCTCTCTTTATAGGATCAAATCCCACTTAATTTAATATTAATTCAACTAGAGTAAACAATCGTCTCTTTAAATCTTTCCTCCATTCAATATTTGAATTACAGAATAATTTTGTAGTGATCAGTAGCAATCTCACCTGACTTCTTTCACTCCTCCGTAACTATCTAGAAAACCTTGACTACATATAGTTAACTTAATTTACATATCACGTTTTCTTCTTCAAAAGGGTTGGTTGTGAATAAACGCGAATTGATAACCCAAAGATTTTCCAAAAGGATTAGAGGAAGGTACGCGAATAGATCCGTCACACAATAATAGAGATTTTTTTTATGTGCAGAACATCTTCATTTTAAAAACGCTGTGACGTCTTCCATTGGAGTGAACCTCACCCCTCTTTTCACCCTTAAGTTTTATGGCTCCGAACAGTTGTTAAGTGACACGTGCACGTGGCCATGGGGTCATTGTTTATTGTCTGACCTCGGGCAAACGCCGACACCCAGTCTGGCAGTCATAATGGCCAAAGAGAGCCCATTGACAATAGGCGAAGCCTGTCTGAAAGAATCCCGTCGCCTCAGCCGGTGTCGAGAGAATGGGATTATAGAACACAGGTGGTGTGATAGACAAGTGTATCCAGATGTTCGACAAGAATGATGGCACCTTTACATTCCAGACTGACCGGGTATGTATTTGTGTTTGCCGCACAAATAGGACACGAATGTGGCCCGGGGACGCGGGCAGACTTTTGTAGCCCGCCATTGATAAGAGACGAGGGGCGTGTTGTGGACCCGCCCCTGGTGTTTAAAAGGGGTTTTTTTAGGAGAAGGCAAGAAGAGCCCTGGATGGAGATAACTTGAGAAGAGTCTTGAAATAAAGAGACTTGGACAGTGGAGGAGAAAAAGGAGAGATGATGAACGCCGGTGGCGTTGGAGAATTGGAATGAATAGATCAAAGAGATGAGCGAGTGCCTTCGGGAAAAAGGATTGAATTCCCGTGAGACAGACTGACTGCACAAGCTTGGTATATAACTTGGACTTTATTACTTCATATATAGTAACCTATGAAGCAAATAAATAATTCTTATATTTTAAAAAACTAGGCTAAGACAAATGTTTGTTACCTACTCACGAGGTTACAGCTATATATATATATTAAATTGGTGGCAGCGGTGTAGATACGGCATTTGAGTAAATAGATACCTGAATCCTTAGTTTTTAGTAAAGATAGAAAAAAAAAAATGCCAGCCGTCTGCGAATGTGATGAGATGAGTTTAATGACGCCTAATTCTTGGAGTACCTGCTATGAGATGTTTTCCTGGAGTCCCCAGCTGTAAGAAGTGCCGGATACAAATGTCTCCCGTTCCTGCCTGATGAATCAACGAAGATTTAAGAGGACCTGTTTGCCCGTTTGTTTTGATGGACGTTTTTCAAGAGATCCCAGTGTCAAGACTTCATGAGTTCCTGCCTGTTTGTAATGAGTGCGGTTTTTCAAGAAGTGTTTTGTGTGCTTAAAGAGTTCCTGAATGTTCCTATCTCTTCGTCTATAAATTGGAAGGTGAGTCTTTTCTTTGAGATTATTTTCGGGGCAGCAACTGAGTATTGTTTTTTGTATGTAAAATTTTGAGATAAGGAATATAAAAGACTAGGTAAAGTTAGTAAACAATTAGAAACTAGAAAAATTTTTAAGATTCGTACGAAGTGTATAAATGTGCGATATTAGTATTGTTGTTTTAGATTTGTGAAATTTAGTATACAGTAGTTATACTTATTGTGTTGGCTAAGTATTGTGTGCAGGATATTGTTGTGGTTTTAGAATTGTGAAATTTAGTATAGTAGTTATACTTGTAGCATTGAGGTACAGTGTTGTGTAGGTTGTTTTTTGGTTTTAGATTTGCGCATATTTGTAAAATATAGTGAAGTCTAGGTCTAGTGTATTGTTAGGTTACCTTGAGTCTTTGTATAATTTTTGTGACGATTAAGCTTAGAGGTAGTTTTGTGTGTGTTAGTGCATCATGGCATTTCTGTTAAGAGAAAGATAGAAGTTGCGAAAAAATTAGGTGTGGAAGTTGATATTACTTTACCCAAGATAGAATTTAAGAAGAGAATTTGTCAAAGTAAATACTATGATGTTGAAGTATCTAAATGTTTGTTGGAGGGTATTTTAGAGGAAAAACGGGAAATTAAGGAACGTGAAATTAAGGAATTCGAGGAGCGTAGACTAGCTAAGGAATTCGATTAGCGTAGACTAGCTAGGGAATTTAAGTTAGAAAGACTGAGAGAGCTCTCTCTTTCTCTCTCTCAACTCAGAAATAAGTTAAAAGTAAATGAATTGAAGTCATGGAATAGGATTAACAATATTGCAAATGTTTATTGTTTGCCAGGAAACCGTACCGCAGAAGTTAGTGAACCAGTTAGTTAGTGTAGGCCGTTAATTAACCCGGTAGTTAATAAAAGCGTGGAGAATGCCACGTCTTGTGATTTTGAAAATGAGAATTGTGAACCCCACCTGCCAGTGGGATCGGAAAAGAATAACAGGTTTAAGGTTGAGAAAGTGAAAGAAGGGACGAGGGGCGTGTTGTGGACCCGCTCCTGGTGTTTAAAAGGGTTTTTTTAGGAGAATACAAGGAGAGCCCTGGATGGAGATAACTTGAGAAGAGTCTTGAAATAAAGAGACTTGGACGGTGGAGGAGAAAAAGGAGAGATGATGAACGCCGGTGGCGTTGGAGAATTGGAATGAATAGATTAAAGAGATGAGCGAGTGCCTTCGGGAAAAAAGATTGATCTCCCGTGAGATAGACTGACTGCACCGGCTTGGCATATAACTTGGACTTTATTACTTCATATATAGTAACCTATGAAGCAAATAAATAATTCTTTTATTTTAAAGCTATTCTGAGACAAATGTTTGTTACCTACTCACGACGTTACAACGGCTCTGCTGATACTCTCCATCACATAATTAGGTACTGTGACAGCAAATTCCACAATTTCACAGTGATTTTTGCTGTAACGTGATCTTTTAAAGACGTGCTATTATTCACAATCATAAATGGAGCAAAAATCTTTGCTGGCTTACTTAAAATTAACCTTGTCTGAGTTGGTTTGAGAAAATGATGTCCAACTTTGACGATTCATATATATAAATGTAATAATTCCCTCTGACATAGTTTTAATTAACTCTCTTTAATGATCTATAAATCTTTCATTCTTAGGTTTAAAATAAAACATTGTAATCTTAATCGTAATCGGTTAAACCTAAATCTAAAGCCCGCGCATTTTAGTCAATCAGATGCCCAAAGGAAAACGTCAATTCAACGTAATCGCGCTCTCTCTTTCTGCTTGCCGCCATCACTTAAGATTGTCAATACTTGCTGCTTTTTTGTCTTTGTGTTGTGTCCTCCAAAACGCCGCTATCTATGCAATGTTAACGTAACGTAATTGTCCTTTAATCTGTTGATGTGTGCTCATAATAAAGGAGGTAAAGCTATTCTGAAGACGTCATTATTAAATCAACATTGATACTTACTCTACACCGGCCAACACTACTTCAATCTATTACATATATATTACTCTAAGAAAGTTATATTTCAAAAGATAACCCATTATGTATATATACACCCAACTCTTTTTTTTCCTTACACGGCAGATACGTTCCTTGAAAAACCGTGCAAAACAAAATCATGTAAAATAAATACATGAGACATATGGTAAATTTGGGGATGTGTTCCACAATTTTGAAAATTCATGTAAGATGAAAAATCTCTAAATATTTTTCCAAAAAATCGTGCAAAAAAAGTAATATAATCCATTTTACATATTTATAAAACAAAAAAAAAATACTTTTATTATAAAAAACAACTAAAATTAGTGTACAATGAAAATTTAGTCTATATGTATCCAAATTGAAATTAGGAATAAAACAATTTTTTAGCAACTTTTCATCGCTACTTGATAACAGATGTGCACGTTTATTTCGAACTGGATCAAAAATGCTGTCATCAGTAAATGGGTCAGATAGGTCTCGCACAAATATCGGCTTTGAATCAAATGAAGAATTTCGTTCGTTATAAACGGCTTTTTTTTTTTTTTTTTTTTTGTTTGTTACAAAGCGGTTGTCGTTCCTCGAGCTGCTTATATAATTCTTGATATCTTGCTACACAAAACAAGATTACGTTGAAATTTTAATGCAGGCTCTATATCAGGATTATGAGTAAGAAAATGTTCCATACTTGTAGTTAATTTCAAGCCTTCGCGAATAAAATAGCTGAACTTCACTCTTTACTTCGTCATTATCGACTTCTTTATTACCATAAAGTGTCATAAATTCGATCAAGTTGTCCTCATCCATAGGGCAGAAATTCTCAATTTTTTCTTGGATTCGTGCTTGAACAAAAAATTCGTTTTTAAAAAAGTCGTTAAATTCGTGTACCGTGTTATTTCAAAATCGTGTAAAAAAGAGCTGGGTATATATATATATATATGAGTTCAACGTTTTGTGAATTTCGAATTGATCATAATTTTTTATATATTAATTTTTAATGCATTAAAACACTGCTTAGGAGTGTACTAAATAGTAATAAAATATTTTTAATTGTGAATAAATTTATGTAGGTGTTACTATGATTTTTTGTTCGACATATTACCCACCAGACAGTTAAGTTACATTTTCTTAATCTTTTTTAAAAGAATTTGTTCTCATAATTTCGCCGTGTAGGGCAGCGATGCACGTTAAATCTGTCGAGAGCTGAAACGTCCTCCCGTTGGTGTGGTGTGGTAGTTAGGAGAGGGGGGTGCTAGCTCAGGTGTCGTCCACGTCACTTGACCATGGTTCAAAATTACGTGGTCCGTCGCCAAAAGCCCTCGTGTAGCTGAACAGTGCGACGTTAATATTCAATCAATCAATCAACTCATAATTTCGCTTACATTTATCAAGTACCTTAAAGATATTCAATTTTTTTTTAATTTCCTTATTTTTGAAATCATGTACTTTTCATTTCCACCTGAATAACTGAAGAGGCATTCGAAAATCTTAGGTTTAACTAATTTTAAATTAGAAGACAGTTTCATTTATTTCTAGAAAAAGGATTGAGATTGTGTACTGGCATTACAAAACATCTCTATTAAGTCATTGAGGAAGTAGAAGTTTTGAACCGCATTTTTTGTTATCAGGACATCATGGGCTCTTGGTGCAGAGGGCGCGTTTTTATTGCATATTTAATTAAAATTATACATGATTATTTACACAAAAGAACCTTTCAGATTCGCGTAAATAACACTTTTTCAAAATAGGGCTTTATTCAAGCAGGCACATCGCAGAGGACTGTTCTCAGCCCACTCTTGTATAATTTATACACGCACAATTTTCCACACCACAGTCATTACTTGCCTGTATGCTGAGGAATCCGTAGTCTTAGCACTGGGTATCCATCTTAAACAAATGCAAATAGGTTAGAAGATTGGGATACAGACTTGGGAATTGCAATTAATGTTGACCCCCTCTCCTGCTCACACTTTTTGATGACAATTTCCACTGGGTCTACACGTTGATAGTCAATAATTTTTTGTAAGTTAATCGGCTATCTTTCAAAAATTTCTGGAATAGAATTCATCTTGCCATCTCCCTCATCGGGAGAAAGTCACCTCTATTTCTGTGGAAAGTAAAGTAATCGCTTACAAGCAAATATTACGTTTAGTGATAACGTACGCTGCCCCTGTATTGGGCACAGCAGTTGCCACCCATATGAAGAGAATTCAAACTATCCAAAACAAAATACTTCGCATCATAACTAACGCACCTTGGTACGTTAGAAATGTCATACACCACGACCCTACACATGGAACCGATTTCTAACTAAATCACTAAGCTTGCCACTAATGTTTTTAGATCAATAGAAAATCACGAAAACCCAATTATTAAAACACAAACATTATTCATGTATCCACTCTCTAAATTAAACTATGCGTATGCCACTACGAGAATTGGCGCTTTTCCCACTTAAATCTCCATTCCCCTCCAATGAACGCTAATTTATACACACAACAACACCCAACATCTTCTAATGCAAGGAAACTGGTTCAGTCCCACTCGCTCAAGATTGTCTTTTTGGCGATCCTTTGTCCTCCTGAATTTGTTTTCGGCACCACTTTGTCGGGTTCTCTCGATTTGCACATGGATTTTTATCTCCAAAATACTGAGCTGGCGTTAGCGTGTTCTAATTTTCGTTTCTGCGAGTTTCAGCTACCGCTGGATTATTTTTTTCTTTCCCCTAGTAACCAGTGCCTCTCCAAGGGTGCATTTGGGCAAAAAGTTGGAAACTATTATATAGTAATTGTATACACATTTATTTTTTTATGCATTAATAGTAATTTATTAAAACTTGCTAAATTCAGAAATAAAGAGAATGCAGTTAAGAAGTAAAATTTAATAGATTAAACTAACAAATGCTTTTATAATATAAATATTGAAAATAAGGTGCATTTTTCCCACTGTTGCAAACTTGGAGATTAAGGAGAAGAAAAATTCAATAGGGAAATGTGCGAAGGAATATATATGTAAAATAAATAAACAATTAACGGGGATAGCTGTTTCATTTCAGTTTTCTTAAATAATGGATTTTTTAGGAAATGGATTGAAAAAATATTGAAATACTATTTATCCCATTCGTGTCAATTAATTTACCCACTAACGATTAAAATCAGTAATATATACACATCTATATTTGTGATGAATCCACTTTATCTTATAAGTCAGTTTGTTAGCATGCAACCCAATACACACGCTCAATCTTCTCACGTAACAACTACTTCAACTTTAACTCTACCATTGAACTATATAGAAGCCCGGGAATCCCCCTTTTTCTCTAACCACGTGTATTGACTGTTCTACTCGCGCTTAGTTAAGTCTAGAGCAGGGGTAGCGAACCAGTGGCACGCGTGCCATTGATGGCACGTGACACAATATTTTTGGCACTCCAGTGATCAAAATAGTTTGCATTTTATTTCCAAGTTCACTATGAAGTATTACCAACAAACGCGAGTAATCGGTCACTGGGCGGCGGGCAGCACACTCGTTTGCTATTGTCTTGACTATAATTGCTTATGATATAGAGTTTGTCTACGCATAGCATAATCACAACTGTATTTTAAAGTTTATCTGTGTTATATTTACGATTTTTTACTGTTATTTCACATGGCTAGTTCAGCAAAAGAACAAAAAGTGCAAGATAGTATAAGTGTAACAGAGAATTTCAAATTTGGTGAAAGGCAAAAAATTGGTAACATGGCATTATGCGACAAAGCGGGGTGTGTTTTATGTTCTGGAATAGTGGTATGCAGAACATCGTCTATAGAGCGGTATTTTGAAACAAATCACAAACCCTCTTGTTAAAAAAAGTGAACCACAGAAAAAAATAATTAATTGCTTAGAAACCGTTTGGCAGATGACTCAAATTCAGCATGTATTCTACAAAAAGTAACAATACTAATATAAGTTATTTGTCATCCAATCTGCAACAACGAAAGTCACACTAATGTTGCTTTAATTTGAATTACACGTATAACTAAAACATTTATAACTATACAGTGCAAAAGGTATGTATGTTTTTGTGGTTGATAGAGTTTTGAGTTATTGGAGTATTTAGTTTTATTATTTTCCCGTTAATCATAAGTCAAAATTATTTGACGGCACGTCTACACCTCATTAAACACTTCCTTAAAAAAAATGGCACGTTGATCCATTAAGGCTCGCCACTCCTGGTCTAGAGAATATAGTAAACTAAAAATATATATACGATCAAAAGGACTGTCTTCTTACTTCATCAAGATCATTCACAAACACGCCAGTTTAGAAGCATGATATATAATGTTTGCTACTTTTTTATACTATAAAAATAAAGGGTTTTATATTTTTAGAAAATTTATTTTTTTCAGAAAGAAAATAAGTGACACTATTTTCTCTTATTATTTTAGCCCAGTAATATAGGCAAATAAAAAGGAAGGTTGATATTATGTCCTTATAATTTGCTGCTATGTTACTCTAGTTATTTTACTTCGACCTGTACTGCATTTCTATAATCTTAAAAATATTGTTTAGCATTAAGTTCCAAGTATAACAATTTAGTACATTATTAATGATATAGCAGAATGATTTTTTTAAAAACAAAATGTATAAGATAATTTAGTTGGTTCTCTTATTCCAAAGTTTATTAAAAATAAAAAAAATGATTTCCAGTGAGAATTTCATGAAGCATTCTTTTACAAAGTCTGTCATTGGATTCTACTGGAAGAGGGTCAGTGACGTAGAAAAGGAGGCAATTTGGGCAATCAAAGGCATCAATTTGGTTTGAAGATGATCTGTCATTCAACATTGAGTCCTATTACTTCCCACACAAGGGTGGGGGCTCGGCGCTTTCGTCTTTTTGGAATATAACCTTCCATTTTCACTCCTCTCCCTTCCTTCTCGTTCTTATTAATTTTGTTATCGTTTGAAATGTCATTGAATTTTTATGATTGTGGTCAAAAAGTAAAGGGATGATCTACCTTGTAAATCTTCTTGAAATTTGTGTGGGGGTCATTGGAGGGAAGTGTTATTCCATCTTGCAACCCTTTATGGAACAAAATTACTTCCGCTGAGGAAAAAACCAGCGAGTGCTTAAGCACTCCTCTTGTTATGCAGTCGATGGAAATTTCGCTTATTCTAAAATTAGATAAGAGCGAGTGCTAGTGCTATGGCTTATACTCTCAGTTTTTTCTCTTTGTGCCAAGAGCTAAAAATAGGAATGGACCTACAAAAAAATGAATGGGGAAAAAGTTCAAAATACGCAGAAAATGACCGATTCAGTTTGACGTGGGGCATTATGTGTGATCATTGCTGATTTCTATTTCGGTGTTATGGAAATTTTGTTTTTTATAAGCACAGTTATGCTTTGTGAAGAATGCTCGTGCTTGGATAATGAATGGAATGGGACATTTCTTAAAGGGAAAAATTAATCGAGAAAATGAATCATTTGATTGGCATTATGTGTGATCATTGCTGATTTCTATTTCGGTGTTATGGAAATTTTGTTTTTTATAAGCACAGTTATGCTTTGTGAAGAATGCTCGTGCTTGGATAATGAATGGAATGGGACATTTCTGAGAATAAATTTGAAATGTAATTTGCATTACAAAATTATCCAGAATAGATCATTTTTTAAGAAACCGTTTCTTACGTACTAGAGTGCGTTAGCCATAGATCTAAGGACCAGGGCCGGCTCTAGCAGTTTTGCTGCCCCGCACAAAAATGGACAATGCTGCCCCTTAAAACTTAAATTATTCTTACGTACAACAAAAAGCGGCATAAAATAATATAATGTTAAGTAAAATACACAAAGTAATTCGAAATTAAGGACATAATTATCTGTTATCAATTCAAACGAGAAAAATGCAAGAGAAGGAATCGTCCATTTCAGCATGCTAAGTTCTTCTTAAAAGAATCTACTGATGGTTGGATCACAAACGTTTATTTTACCTTATAGTAACTACATTCAAGAATAAAATAAAACATCTCCTGTGGCTCTATCAACAAAAAACTCGTATTGCTCCTGTTCCCTTTTGGATAACTGCGACGCCGGACGTCGTATGGGTGAAAGAAATATCCGCAGTGACCCCCCACCGGGATGGAGAGAAAGTTACAAGTGGAAAATGTGTAAACTTATCAGATTTCATAATGGAACATATAAATCCTCGAACTCTTAAATTTCAACATGAAAGAAAACTGACATTAAAAATACGGAGTACAAAATAAGGAAGTAAGATGCAATAAAAATGAAGTACCCAATTCATACCCAATAGTATTTCAGAAAATATGAAATTTTTTCAACCAAACATGTATATTTTTCAAATTCAATCCAAATGCCACCCTTAGAATTTGCCGCCCCGGGCTGGGTAGAGCCTCCCCTGGGTGTAAGAGTGTTAATTATTATGTTAGGGTGGTTTAAGGGGAGCGAACTGCTTTCTATATTCAAAAACCCGCTGAGTTTTCATTGTTCGGATCTACCCCCACAGCGTTGGATTTTTTACGCTTCCTCCAAGGCGCTCTATTTGTAAAAAAACGTGTATTGGAGAAAGCGTTTTTTTCTTTTCTTTCGGGAACGTGAGTTTAGTATAGTTATTTAACCCAAATAAAATAATCAAAACAGTAAATCATAAGTAATAAGTAATTAATAATTGGTTAATCAAACTAATCAATATGCTAAATAAATAAATCTTATAAGAATGCACATAGACCGTATTTATTCGAATCTAAGCCGCACTCCAAATTCTCAAAACGTTTTTGTGGGGAAAAAATAGTGTAAAATGGTTTATCGATATCTGATATTAACAAAATTTTTAAAAAAAATTGAATGAAAACTGATAGGAAATCAATAATTAATTTATATATCAATATTTAAAACTTTTAAATACTTACATGAATCTGCCATTGCTCTAACCGATAGTATCCTAGTCAAGAGTACCGTATTTCATACTTTTAAATATCAAGTCATCTTTATTCTGTAGAATATCTAGTTAAATCGTAGAATTCAATAGTCTTATATACTTTAACTGACTTGTCTAGTTATTTCATGAAATACGTAATTATTCCATAGAATAACGGATTTTACTCTTTAACGGTAACATGTATATGTTTTGTAATGTTTTTACATCTACTGTATTTAAAAAGTTTTATTCCATTTGATTTTTTTAAAAAAAAATGGCTTTCAATAACTCCAATTTTGCTCAGTACCATCAAGTTGAGTTTGCCCTTGAATAGTACAGAAAACAAAGAATATTATGTGATGAACAGACTAGTAACTCACCGTAACCGGTAGCGCAAACAACAGAAAGTAGAAACTGCAATTCCTTTATTTTTTATGCAATTCTGGGTTTAATAGATTTTATAAGCAATCAACAAGTGAGACTCATTTTAAAAGCATTGATGTGTAAATACGCATGCATCATTGCACTTTCCCAGAATCAACTCAGATGAACAAAAGGCATTCACTTTTTTTATTTCTTCTAGAAATATGTGAAAAAAGCAGTCTTTTACACCCTATCCTTTCTTAGAATTTAAAACGGGACTAGCAGAAATGTTAGTCAAGACAAAGCTTTCTTCACACCGTTAAACTGGAACGGAATGGAAATTACTATTGTCGAGTGCTTATATTCCGAATGAAGGGAAGAAAAAGGAAAATCAATTACCCCGCCCCATTAGAAGGAGAGGAGGACGCCAAAGCAACAGTGACCCTACAAAGGGGGTTGCCGTGTGATGCGGAGGGAGCAAGAAGTCATAATATTCTCCAATCACCGAAGAGACTATCAATCATGAGCGGGCGGAACGGAGACTGTTGACAGTGAGCCAGTTTCAGATGCTCTAAAGCAGTGGCCTTCAAACCTTTTCAACTCACCGAATCCCCAGGTGCTTTCGTGGAACTCCTAGTACTAAAAAGTGCTTTCGTGGAATCCCATTACAGGGCAGGCTCTAGCAGTTTTGCCGCCCCTCTTTCCAAATTATGATTAAAAAAGAAAATTGTTCACATAAAAACGCACCTATAAAACTTGAATAATTCCAGCGAACAAAAAGGCAATGCATAACAATATATATATATATATATATATATTTTGTGACGTCTTCAATTGATGTGAACCCCACCCGTCAATCCTTCTGAAATCACCCTATCCATCCATCACCAAACAGATGTTGGATGACAGGTGCAGGTGCCATGGGGTCATTGTTTGTTGTCGGGCCCTCGGACAAGCCAAAACATCTGGTCTGGAATATACAATGGCTAAGGAATGCAGATGTCAATAGGCATTCCTTTATGAAAGTTTTGAATAGAAGTCGAGGCATTGAGAGTGGGGTTGTGAAGCCCAGGTGTGAGATGAATAGATGTGAGTTATGGCGCCCTTGGATTCCAGACGGATGGGGAATGTGTTCGTGTTTTCCGCGAAAATGAGAGACGCAGGTGGCCCGGGGACGAGGGCAGACCTTTTCTTTTTTGACCTGCCAATGAGGAGAACGAGGGGCGCGTGGTGGACCCGCCCCTGGTGTTTAAAAGGGGGAATTTGGAAAGAAAAAGGGGAGAAACGGACGAGGAGAAAGAGACGAACGGACGAGAAGAGGAAACCTGAAGCGACTTGGACGGAGGGAGACTTGGAGAGATAGAGCCATGGAGTGGACTGGAGCCCGGAAAAGCTAGGGATTGACCTCGAGTGATAAAGACTGTCCGCCCGGCTTTGGCCTATTTAATGAATATTATTTTTGAATCTATTAAATACTAATTAAAATATGGCTGTGACAAATTTTCTTGATTTCTAATGACTGACGACGTTACAGCTATATATATATATATATATATATATTAAATTGGTGGCAGCGGTGTTGATCCGGCATTTAAGTGAATAGATGCCCGAATCCATATTTTTTAGGGAAAAAGAGTGAAAAACGGCCAGCCTTGTGCGATGGTGATGTGATGAATTTTAATGCCCGCCTAATTTTGGGAGCGCCGACTTCGAGAGGGTTTCTGTGCCTGCTGAGATGTTTTCCGGAGTCCCCAGCTGGAGAAGAGCCGGATAGAAGTGTCTCCTGTTCCTGCCTGATGAATCAACGAGGATTTAAGAGGAACTGTGTGCCCGTGTGTTTTGAGGGACGTTTTCAAGAGTTCCCAGTGTTAAGAAGTCACGAGTTCCTGTCTGTTTGTGATGAGTGCGGTTTTTTTTAAGAAGTGATTTGTGTGTAAAGAGAGTTCCTAAGTGTTCCTATGTCTACGTCTACAAATTTTAAGGTGAGTCTTTTCTTTGAGATTATTTTCGGGACAGCAACTGAGTATTGTTTTTTGTATGTAAAATGTTGAGATAAGGAATATAAAAAGACTAGGTAAATTTAGTAAACAATAAGAGACTAGAAAGATTTTTAAGTTTTGTATGAAGTGTATAAATGTGCGATATTGGTATTTTTGTTTGAGTTGTGAAAGTTAGTATATGGTAGTTATACGTGTTGTGTTGGCACAGTAATTGTGTAGGGTATTGTTGTGGTCTTAGATTTGTGAAATTAAGTATACAGTAGTTATACTTGTTGCGTTGGAACAATATTGTGTAGGATATTGTTGTGGTCTTAGATTTGTGAAATTTAGTATACAGTAGTTATACTAGTGGTGTTAGTACAATATTGTGTAGGATATTGTTGAGGTTATAGATTTGTGAAGATTAGTATACAGTAGTTATACTTGTAGCACAGTGTTGAGTAGGGGTTATTGTGTTGGTTTAGATTTGCGCACATTTGTAAAATATAGTTAAGTCTAGGTCTAGTGTATTGTTAGTTTACCTTGAGTCTGTGTATAATTTTTGTAACGATTAAGTTTAGATTTGGTTTTGTGTGTATTAGTGCATCATGGCGTTTCTGTTAAGAGAAAGAAAAGACGTAATGTTAGAAGTTGCGAAAGAATTAGGTGTAGAAGTTGATATTACTTTAACTAGGATGGAAATTTATAAGAGAATTTGTCAAAGTAAATACTATACGGGATAAAACAGCTAAATATTTGTTAGAGGTATTTTGGGTGAAAAAAGGAAATTGAGAACGCGAAAGAAAGCAAAAACAGGAAATTAGGAACGGGAAATTTAAAGGAACGTGAACAACGTGTAAGAGGGGAAAATTGAGGAACGTGAAATTGGGAACGTGAACAACGTGAAAGACGGAAATTAAGGAATTTGGGGCGTAGACTAGCTAGGAATTTGAGTTAGAAAGACTAAGAGCTCAACACAGAAATAAGTTAAACGAAATGAATTGAAGTCAGGGAATAGGACTAACAATCTCGCAAATGTTTTATTGTGTGTCAGGAAAACGTACCGCAGAAGTTAGTGAACCGGTTAATAAGTGTAGGCCTTTAATTAATTCGGTAGTTAATAAAAGCGTGGAGAACGCCATGTCTGGTGATTTCGAAAAGGAGAATTGTTCCCCAGTGAGAAGGACGAACGTTTTCCCCCCTTCTGAAGTAAGAGGGATAGGAACAGAAAAGAGTAGTAAATTTATGGTTGAAAAAGGGAAAGAAATCAATGTGGATAGAATTGGTCATTGTGTAAGGGAACTGGAGCCACTTGCAGGTGCAAGTGTCAATGCAATCGCTTTGTGTGCAAAGCGGGTAATAAATTCTAATGAAATAGGAGCTGATTCTTTAGAATTGATAGAAGAAAGGGGAATAGTGAACCCTGGAATTTTGAGTTGTGAAAGGGAATGCGAGAAAAGAGAAGATACCAGTATGACGTTAACAGGTGGTGAAAAGCAGTTAACAGTGAATCGTGAAGATTTTCGAAATCATACAATGGCTAAGATAGCAGGGCAGTTAAATAAGGAAAAGAAACACTGTAAAAACTGATGTGTGGGGAGGTTTGAGAAGTGAGTTAACGATGCGTTTGCCTCTCTCAAAACCAAAAGAGTTTGATAGGAACAGTTTAGAGACGGATAATAGGTCTAGCTTTAGTTCAGAATTTAAGTTCGAGATAGATTTACCAGAGAAAAGAGATCGCAGTATCATTTATCGTCTCAATTTAATAAAACTGTACCGTAAGAGCCGGGCAAATTTGGTTAGGAAAAATAGCTCGAAAGGAATAGGGAAAGATTCCGAAATTCTCTATTCGGTAAAGCTATTTATGGATTTTAACTTTCAGGGTGTTTTAAGGGAAAGTCAACTGTATTTTAAATTACCGCCTGATCGAAGTAACTATTTAAGAATGATTAACACTAAAAAGAAAGAAAGGTTTCTTTCATATCCTGGGATGATTTCTTTAAGGCAGAAGGTTGTAGTTTAAATACGGGAAAGCCGTTCAAAATTAAACTTGTTGTACATCCCAGATTTATTAATTCGCTACGAGAAGATACAGAGTATCTTTCGGATTTAGATGTAAACGGGATGGGGCAGTCGAACCGTACTCTGCCCGTTGTTTGGTTAGGAAGAGTGAGCCGGTACCCTTATCCCGTATTAAATGTAATAAAATTTAGAATTTGAACCAGGTGACGCGAGCCCAAATTTATCTTTTATTAAAATGGAAGGTTTGGTAGAAAGAATAGCAGAGGTATCGTGGGTCACCTGTACTGGATTTGTGGAAGTGGTATTTCCGTTTCTCATGATGAGTTATCCGAAATATGCCGCATGCGTTATGCCATTTGGCATGTACATTATTAAGAAAGTGAGGGGTTTTAAATTTGTATGCGCTTCTTCTTATGGATGTAATTTAACGACGCTGGTTATGGGATGGTTAGAGCAGGGTTAGTATCACGAATGGTCGATATGACATTCTGATGCAGATTTGGGAAAAATCGTGTGAAGCAGCTTGACTTTGTATTAAAAATGGTTGAGTTGGATTTGGGTCGGAATCAGATCGACCAAAGGAAAATTAGAGCCGTCGGAAAATTTGTTCCATGCACTAATATAGACTTAGTAAATTCATTGCATGAGCTAATGAAGTATGTTAATTATATTCCCAATTAAATTGTCTAATTTTCCAATAACTAACGTAATGGAAGACAATACCATGAATTGTGAATAACTTGTCATAAATGGTTGTGAGAATGCCTACCGAAACCAAAATTTAACTTAATTTTAGAAGGTCTTGATTTAAACTTCTTAATAAAAGAAATTGTTTTTAATGTTGTGTGCAAAGTTTGGAGTTTATAGGTGTTTATTTTGTTTATTTAATATCGTTGGAATAAGTAGATGGAATAAGCAATTCTTTGGTTTTTGCTAGGTGTGAATTAATATCTGTAAGAGTATGAGTGTTTGTGTGTTGTAAGGTGGAAGGATATAATGTGTTTTGAAAATCTTTTTGTGTCTCTTAGTAAGGTGAATACTCACAGATGTTTAACACAATTGATTGAGCGATTTGATGTATTAGAATTAGTGAAATATGATGATTTAATTTAACTTCTTTAAACCCTGAAAATTTAAGGTGTGATGTAACTTACAGAAAAGGAAAAGAATCCCAAAATTTGGGATTTAAGTTTTAGTTGTAAAGTGAATGTTTTATAGAATTTTGGATTTATTTATTTATTTTTTCTTTTGATTGTATTTATTACTTTGGGTTGCTGTCCTGGTCAGTCTCATTGATAAGACAACCTTTCGGTGTGAAATATTAAGAACTGAACTAGCCTGAGGCCAGAGCAGTCAGTGAAATGGACCTTTTCAGGGGAAGGGAATAAGTTGTGACGTCTTCAATTGATGTGAACCCACCGTCAATCCTTCGAAATCACCCTATCCATCCATCACCAAACAGTGTTGATTGACAGGTGCAGGTGGCCATGGGGTCATTGTTTGTTGTCTGGCCTCGGACAAGCCGCAGACATCTGGTCTGGATATACAATGGCTAAAAGGGTGCAGATGTCAATAGGCATTCCTTTTGGAAAGTTTTGAATAGAAGTCGAGGCATTGAGAGTGGGGTTGTGAAGCCCAGGTGTGAGATGAATAGATGTGAGTTATGGGGCCCTTGGATTCCAGACGGATGGGGAATGTGTTCGTGTTTTCCCGAAAAAGAGGAGCGCAGGTGGCCCGGGGGCGAGGGCAGACCTTTTCTTTTTACCTGCCAAAAGGGAGAACGAGGGGCGCGTGGTGGACCCGCCCCTGGTGTTTAAAAGGGGGAATTTGGAAAGAAAAAGGGGAGAAACGGACGAGGAGAAAGAGACGAACGGACGAGAAGAGGAAACCTGAAGCGACTTGGACGGAGAGGGAGACTTGGAGAGATAGAGCCATGGGTGGACTGGAGCCCGGAAAAGCTAGGTTGACCTCGAGTGATAAAGGGCTGTCCGCCCGGCTTTGGCCTATTTAATGAATATTATTTTTGAATCTATTAAATACTAATTAAAATATGGCTGTGACAAATTTTCTTGATTTCTGATGACTGACGACGTTACAATTATTTTAAGTCTTAAAAAATTTAAAATAATTCCAAATTAGGGACATAATTACTTATTATTATTTCAAACGAGTAAAATGTAGGAGAAGGAATCGTCCACATTTAAGCAGGCCACTTTTTTCGAAAAATAGTCTATTGATGGTGGGGATCACAAGCGTTTGTTTTAACTTACAGTAACTTTACTTAAGACTAAAATAAAAAAAAAACTCCTGTGGCTCTCTATCTATCAAAACCTTTTATTATCCCTGTCCCCTTTTGGATAGCTGACACCAGAAAGTGTGAAAGAATTGTCCGTTGTGACCTTTCTACTGGATGGGGTGAAAGGTGTGTAAACATATTAAATTTGATGATTTAACATATACTCCCGCCTCGAACCCTTCAAATTTCAACATGAAAGAAAACTGTCATTAAACATACAGAGTACAAAATAAGGAAATAAGATACGTTAAATGCAATACCAAATTCACATCTAATAATATTTCAGAAAATATGTAAAAAATTTTTGTAACAAAAGATTATGTTTCAAGTTCGCTCCAAATGCCGCCCTTAAAATTTGCCGCCCCGGGCAGGGGTCCGGTTTGTTCGGCCTAGAGTCACCCCTGTAAGGACTTTATATTGTAGGACTTTTTTCTCATGTGCATAATGGCTTGTGTTCATTTCCTATAAGGACAGCGTATAGCGTTATTGGGCGAAAAACCTGCTTGTAAAGCGTAACTATTTTTAAGTGAAAATAGTTTCTCCCAATGAAGGAGATACTGAGATATATTATTGACCCTATTTTATTTGATAGGTAATCTTTGTATTTTTTTGTAAGTTAACGTACTTTTTCTATGGGTAAGTGTAAATATGAAACCAAGCTAATTTTGTCTTCGAAGAGTGTGTGGTGCAGTGGGTCATTTGGAATAGAATGGTAGCCTAAGATTTATCTAATAGCCCTCTGTAGCTTCAAATTGAGACAAGATTTGTCTATTCTCCAATCTGTTACCCTTGTCTTCACGATTCCAAATATTTTTGGTTCTCTACCTTTAAAACGGAAATATTTATTTAAAGTTTAATGTGGATACCCCAATTATTACTCTTTCTCTTGTCACTTTCTAAACTGATTGTTAGAAATATTTGAAGAAAGGAAAAAACTATTTAAAATGTTCTAAAATATTATTTCATGAATAAAATGATTTTTAGAACAAGACATGTCATCGCAATACATATGTTATTTAAATCTGTATTTTAGATCATTTTAATGTATGCATAACTTTCCAACTTCATTTTAACGAAGATGATATTTTTTTAAAACTTCGTTTATATATATTTTTAAAAAATGCAAATTGCTTATTATTCATATCAAAGTAATAAATTTTAGTATTTTCTAACACTATAGTTTTAATGTAATATAAGTTAAAAAAGTATTTTCCCCATTGGTATGGTTTTAAATATAAATTTCTGCGTATATATAAAACATTGTAACATCCCTGTCGAAAGGATATCTCTAAATATTCTTTCAATGATATAGTGTCCAGTTTATTCTTTCTCTGTGCGGTTATTTAAATAAATTAGAAGAGAGAAAATTGATCTCAAAGTAAGCTCTTGAAATCGATAACATTTCAAAATAGAGTTCAAATAGCATTTTATTAACGTACTAAGGAATTTGAAACTTTCAAAAATATTATAATTATTTGTTGAAATGTTGTATGTATTACCGTACCGAATATTAAAAGTAATACATAAATAATACTTTCTCGTTTGATTTAAAATGTGTCCTAATGCTTACTTTTCTTTCCCCTTATATCAAGCATTATTAACTATCGCATAAAATAATAATGATAAAAAAACAATGATAATAATATTTTATGAAAACATAACGAAAAAAAATTTAATATAGGAAAGAGCAAAATAATAGAAAAAGCGTTAGTTGTGTGATCTGAAAACCAGTGTGCCACAGCGAATCTATTTTTTAAACTACGCTTTCAACAAAATACATTGGCATTACTGAAACCCTTTGTTCTCTACTCAAAATAGCTTCACTTTTATTCCTTTCGTACATTTGCATTGTTCAATGATCGCTTATCAACTCTTTCTCTAACAAATCAATCGTAAAAATACAACTTTACGGAAAATCTTTTAAATTTAGAAAATAGCTTAGAATTAAAGTGAAAGAAAAACGTTATCGTAAAACATCAAAATGTCCATTCGTAAAAATTAAAGTTAGAAAATGATATTTTTTCAAACCAAATTTATATATATATACCATATACTTTATATATATCTTTAAATTTAGTGTATAAGAGTGAAACATTTGAGGTCATTAATCGAAATCCAAATCCAATTCTTCAGGAAATGAAAGCTTGCTTATATTGAACTAAAATTTCAATTTGACATTTTTTTTTCAAAGCTCATTTTCTTCACATGTTTTAGAATTTCTCTCCTTCATCGTGTCTAGGAAAAGAATTTACTTCACTCTCTCACCGTTTGCATGCGCCTTAAATCTGTCGAGGCTCAATATCCTGCCATTGGTGAGGTGTGGTAGTTAGGAGAGGGAGGTTCGAAATTCCGATGCCCATAGCTCCTGTGTTGTTTTATAGTGAACTCTCACCGTTTGTGCCAATTCACTGGTCCATTCCACCACCCAGAAAGAGTACCATTCTGGATTGGGAACGACCCAGTTTGTTTTCCCGGGAAGATTTCCTGCCGATTCAGGTGTATTGTAAATACCTTTATTTTTTGAATGGACTGTGAATTCGAAAAATTCACTCTTTTAATTTGTGACCATTAACCCCGAATTTTTTAAATTGTGTAATAAGAGAAAGTACAACGCGATTAGGAGGTACTTGGGTGTCGAAAAGTAAAAGTATTTCGAACTATTTGCTTTTAGCAGTTTTTTTCTGTCTATTAAAAATCTCAAAAAAAAAAGTTTTTAAAGGAACGCTATATAATATAGTGTACCAGAGAGAGAGAGTAGGTTCAGTCACATAAATTGTCATTTATTTGATTTCTTAATTTATTATTTTTCTTCCGATATTTTCTTCATTATAAGCCATTTAATTAAATCAGCAATTTGAAGAAGGGAATGAACTTTTGTGTGAACATTTAGTTATATTTATGTAACAAATATATATAGTCAGTCCATAAACAGAAAAATAAGTTACACAAATAAATCCTTCTATATAAGTTTTCTAAATGGTTAGTACTTTTAACGCGTGTGCGATCGTTACTCCAGCAACAAATAAATTTTCAGATATTTATAAACATATTATTATTTATCTCTTATAAGAGAAATTAGTAACGTACGCGAGAGTCAATAAAATGAACATGAATTTTACGAGTTATTTCTTTTAACGAGTTTTTGCTACTTCTAATTGTTGCGGTGCACACAAGGAGGGGGTCCACGGGTCCGGACTCTCCCTTGATTTTTTTCTAATTGATTTTAATCCCATGTATATAGTACGTAAAGTGTAATTTTTTGTTATTAATAATATTTTTATTAATTTAGGCTGATTATTTATTCAGTAATTTATTTTTTACTGTTTTTTGTTCCCGATAGTCTACAAAATCAAAAAATGTTTGGCTGCGTATTACTGTATGATACGAGAATGGTAGACTTTTCGACCCTCGCCCCCCCTTTGAAAAATTCCTATGTGAGTCAATGCTCAGTGTCGTAGGTGTGGTGAGGTAGGAAAAGGGGTATTTATTTTATAACTTAATATAATAATTATACGGAATATGTACCATAAAATCCGCGCACTTTCAACACAAAAAATAAGATTGAAACTTAAAGATGTATAAAAAGGAAAAATCACGAAAGAGATGAGCATAAAATTTGTTTACTTCTACATGTATCGAAATACTGTTTATATAAAAGAAGCCTTACTTGCCTTATGAACTAAAATAGTTGTAGTTTTAAAAGAAAACTATTTTGTCAAAAGAGTCTGGGATAGTACCTCGAATAAATGACTTCAAAACTTAAGAACAATGTATACTAATATTTCAGATTTCTTTGTAAAAAGGGGGTGCGCGTTATACGGGAAATATACCTAAAAATTAAAAAAATAAGCTTGAAAGTATAGGTGCGCTTTATACGGCGTTTTTTACGGTACTTACCTACAGAACTAAAAAAAAAATTAAGGCTTTTAAAAACTGCTTTTAAAGCAAAACGCGCAAGGTACAGACGTAATAATAGCCCCAAATTGAATAATATGAAATGATGTGTTTGTTATAAAACAATTCAAAATACATAAAATAAATAAATAAATAATAAGCATTTTTATCTAAAGTTAGTTTTTGTTGTTATAGTCAGTAGAAGACTTATATATATATAGTCTGCGTACTTCAACCACAATCTTGAATATTTCCCTATATAATTATTAACTCCTAAACACGTCAGGCAGTCACCCAAAATGTCTTATTGGTCCACCGTTCGATCGCGATCGACGTAATGCCCACCCCGAGCTTATGTTTCCGTAAATCATATTTTAAAAATGAATAATTAACATTTTATTTGTGTGTATCTCTTAGCTCAATATATAAATGAGTTTTAAAATTTGTGTATACTTAATTCTTATAATATTATTGATACCAATTTAAAAAAATTGTTTTTAGATTTATTTGAAATTGAGATATACATTCACGGAATTCCCGAGAATGGTTATGTTCTCGACAATTCCCGGAAAGGGAAAAAGACTGGGAAATCAGAAACCCTCAGGTGTCGTCCTCGTCACTTGACCATGGTTCAAAATGTCGAGGTCCGTCGCCAAAAGCCATCGAGTAGCTGAACAGTGCGACGTTAATATTCACTCACCCCACACAATTCAAGTGTAAGTAGTTGTGGGCCGCATTATGGAAGTGTACAGAAGTACTTTGTCTTCTATTCTAATGGTTGAGTTCCGTCAAATTAGGGGGCAAATAAGTCTTAGTGCATTCCGAAATCGCCTGTAAAATTGGATTGTTTTCCAAGTGAGATTTTTATCAAATATTTTGTGTAGCCTAAAACCATTGGAGTTTGTGATATGGTTGCTCTTTGGTGACCATATCTTTGATTGTCAGCGTGAATTAGAGGTGTGGGATTGTGAAGTTGAATAGACATTTTAAAATTCTTAATATGACTTTATTAAGAACATAACTTAATTCTCTAATAATTTAGATAAATTTTAATAAGTGAGAATCTAATAAACCAAACACAGCAATAGTTAAACTGGATCGCGTAATTTAGACCACTTTATCTAAATAATTATATTATCCGCCTACTTTCAATCCTGATAATATTACAAGTCCTAATATCAAATAATCAGTCTCCTACCTTAATCCACAATAAGATTCCATAACGGTACGAAACACCTGGGCGGGCGTGCAATGGTATGCACCTTGTAGTAATGGTTCGATATCTTGGTAACTTTACGATAGGCCGTCAATTCACACTCATATCTCTTCCAAACATAACTTTCCCTAAATTTCCATACTGCTTACTGAAACTTCTGTTCTTTTAAAAGCTATCTTATTTGCATTTCACAATCGCATTTCACTTCTTGGATTTGGGTTGGAAAAGATTTGCCATTAATCTTGGCCGTCAAAGAACCCAGAGGTTATGTTACAGAAAAGACGCGTGAACCCGTCACAAGTTGGCTTTCCAGCCAAAAAGGTTGTTAATGAGCTAAGAGGTGCCAGTCGAAGTCAGTGACGCAACAAAACGGAAATCCTTAGTTTTGCACATTGTACACAACATATCAAATACAATAAATCAATTCGTTTTTAAATGAAATACAAAAAGTTAAAATAACTTGAATATCAAGTTCTATTTCCTAAATATTTTAAAAGATATACTTGTAGAAAATTTTAATTAATGCGATTTCTATACACAAATAGGAAAATAGTATTTCAAAAAACACACATGATACCTAAAAATATAAATTACTTCATGAAATCGGCTGCAACAATTTTTTTTTATAAACAACATGACGGTGGCTTATGAATTCTTTATTCCTTTAGATTTCTTTTCTTTTAATGATGAACAACAAAAACACAGTACCTGATACAGTTGTTTAAAACGTAATTGAAAGTTCTTGGATGTATTCTGCAGATGAAGCTTGAAATGGACTCGCTGGATTTTCATCAAAGCGCTTGCACGACGAAGTAACTCCACGAAAAAAAAAAGGATCACTGCTGTTATATTGTTAGTATGTTATAAGAAGCCGCGCGTTTACATTTCAGTCAGCGTTTTCAATTTGGGCGTTAAGACAATTTTTTTTCAAAAAAGAAGAAGGTTAGGAAAAGAAGATTTTAAATCAATCCCGGAGCGATCCCCCAATTATTTCTGTGGGAATCCAACCGAAATCTTCCAAAAGGTCAGATTCTTCAGATAGCTGGTTTTTATTGGCGTGGTGTCTAGGGGTTTTTAGGGTGTATTAGTTAATTTTAAAAATAAAATAGACAACATAGTTTAAAAGAAACTGGTTGAAAACTAAATAATTTATTATGAATTATAGGAGAGTATTTACATGGGGAATATTTCAAAAAGAATAGGAAAGTTAGATCACATTACTTTAAGGAAGGCAATTGAGAAAATAGAACTCTTTATGGTGCTAAAGACTTACCGCCTGGCGCGGGCGAACGGCGCTAATGCGCGAAATACGACGTTTCCTAACGGGTGTTAGTGGGCCCTGCTGAAAAAGGTTGATGTCGGCGTTTTAAAAGGGACGCTAAATGGCGTTGATGAGGAATACTGTTTTGATTAGAATTGCCGACCTCTGGAAAGGGATATGATCTAACCTTTTACAAATGGGATATCCTACATTTATATATATTTACATACAGAGTGTATCTAAATTCTTGGGCTAAACTTTAAGGGGTGATAGTACACATCAAGACATACCATATTAAATGGGAAACTTAGCGTTACAAATGTCTTCCGAAGGAGATAGGCGCTATTAAAGTTTAGAGTCCGAAATTTCAAATGATTATAAAAAACGGAAAAATTGGTTGATTCGTTAGCGGTTTTCGCTAAAATTATTCTTTATGTCAGTATTTTCTTGAAAAATAAATTTAAAGATAAAGTTTAAAAAATGTCGATAGAGGGCCCTTTAGACTTTGGAGTAACGAAAAACTATTTTTTACCGTTATTTTTTGTATCACAATAAATGCTTTCAAAAGCTGTCTTAAATTTTGAGCTGAAAATCTGATTCGTCGGGGTTGGTTAAGAAGTGCAAACGGAATTGTGTTCAGGAGGTGAATTTGAAACTCCCCCAAAAAAATTTAGGGTTTTTCCGCTAACCGCTCCGAAAACCCCTAACGAATCGACCCATTTTTCTGTTTTTTATAATCATTTGAAATTTCGAACCCTAAACTTTAATGGCACCTATCTCCTTCGGAAGACGTTTGGAACCCTAAGTTTCCTGTTTAATATTGTTTGTCTTGATTTCATCACCCAAAGTTTTCCAAGAGTTTAGTACACCCTTATATATATATATATATATATATATATATATATATATATATATATATATATATATATGAATTGAAATTAAAAAATTATAAGATGAAAGTATAAACTTGGGTTTTATTGTTAAAAAAGCTTTTACATGTTCCATCATTTCAGTTATGTATAAAATAAAAATGAGTAACTTGAATCATTTAAATCAAAATAATTATTAAACGCTCAGTACTAACTTATGAGGCTTTTGAATTACTACTTTTTTATACCAAGACATCTATATTAAGATTAGCTCTTGTAGTTGCTAACAAAATTATAGATTATTATAGGTGCACAGTGACGCACACAAGGGAGGGTCCGGACCCCCTCCCCCAAAGCCCTTGATTTTTTTCCCGATTGATTATAATTTTAAGTATATAATACGTAAAATTTAATTAAATATTTGTTTTTAATGATTAATTTTATTAATTAATACTAATTATTTATTCAATAATTAGTTTTTTACTGTTTTTTGTTCCCCCAAATCGACAAAATTAAAAGGAGCATGATACAAGAATGGTGGACTTTCGACCCTGGACCCTCTTGGAAAACTTCTGTGTGCGCTACTGTAGGTGCACATCAACTATTTTTGAGTGATATTTATTTTATGCTCATAGCAGAAAATGGTTATTTATTGTTATCTTTTCAGAATTTTTTTTAATCTTTCAGTAAGTCTTCGCGTGCCACTATTACAACTCCATCGTGCCACGGGTTGGCCACCCGCGACGCAAACAAACAAGAGTTGAGTTGTAAGCAATCAGTATGCATAATTTATTATTACTTATTTGCAAATCGCCCACAAGCCCATATCAAAACAAAAATTTTATATTTTTTTAAAGATAATTTTGCACAAACTGAGATAAGTACAACTGTTTGTTTGAAAGCGTATTTTTAAGATTATTTAATCACACAATATTTATTTTGAACCTATTCGTGATCTGTCCAAAGAGGTACTTTTGTGTTGTGGTTCGGTAAACTTTCAATGTTTTGGTCCACTGCGTATATTCAGAATACGAAATTATATGAGTTCCACATATTTTACAAAGCACCATAAATCAACGAACATTTAATCTAACAGTTGAGTGCATTTATATATTTTCTTTTTCCAGATTCAATGTCTGAAGCGTTTGAGCCCGAGATAGTAATATCTTGTAGTGGAAGTTGTCTCCAAAAGTTGTACATAGATTTATGTAACTTGATTGTGGAATCTCGCAGTCCTATCTTCAATGACCGAGGTTATGGAGATGGAATCCATTGCCCTCCTCTCCTGGGGCAAAGTCAACACATTTGTGATTTTTCAAAATCTGAGGTAAAATTATTTTAAATAAAGGAACTTTTCTTTCGTAAATAAATGTTTAATAGCTGTTGACCGTCTGTTTCGCTAAACATTTCAAGGTGTTGGATGTTTTTTAAGTTATTCAACTTAACATATTGTTCTTAAGTTATTGATATACAAGTCTTACCAGCAAGCTTTCATGTTTTTAAAGCATTCTTATAGCTCTTGCCTCTTTATTTTAGAAGGACCCAAATTTCTAAAACTGTTTTTTACGGTCCCTGAACTACTAGTTGGAGTTGATTTCCGCAATACCTAGCGTTCTTAGCTGATCTCTACGCAACTAAAAAAGCATGCTCACCAAATTTCGTCTGTTGTTTTAATAGTTTAAAAATGGGATTTTTTAAATCCAAAACGATTCCGTAATTTCTCTCCATAACCCCCTTGATTTCTGTTAGATTCGTTCTTGGGTGATCCCTACTCAACAAAAGAAACATGCTTACTAAACTTTAAGTCTATGGAGGTCTAATAGTGGAAAAAAAGGGAACTTTTATGTAGGTTTTAACCTAGGCATTCAATTTCAGTAAGACTTGTTCGAAGCGGATCTGTTATGAACATTAACCATGCTTGCCAAATTTCAAGTCTACGAGTCTGAAACTTCAAACACGGGATTTTTTATTGACCCCTTCCGTAACCCCCTTGAAAATCGATTTCCAGAAAACCCGTTCTTTGCAGATCTCTTCTCAACGAAAGGAACTTTCTTACCTAATTTCATGTCAAATTCAGAAACGGTTCTATAACGCTTCTCGCAATGGCTCTTGGGTTTTCTTTAAAACCCCTTTCTTAACAGACGCAACAAAAGAACAAATTTCATAGTCTGACAGTTTGGAAAATTCTTGAAGAGTGGATGAGTTTGTCGCTTTTCTCCTTTATATATATACACTCACTTCCAAAAGTTAAGCACAAAGAGGAAAATGCTAATTTCCGGAAGCCAATCAGAATTGAAGAGGATGCAATTCGCTGCAGAGGTAGATGGAAGCATGCAAATATGTTAGGTAACAGCCAATCGTGCTTTCATGACAAGAAATATGCAAAAAGGGCCGTCTTATAAGAAGCCAGCTTTATGAAGGGTTACAGAAATTAATTGTAAGTGCTGATAGAAGGTGTTTAACACTTCCGTACAATTTGTTTTCAAGACATACGTGTTTCTATGACTTCCAAAAAACGAGTGGAAGATTCTGAATGCTGGCGTGCTGTGGGGCGCATTGAAGCAGGACAGTCGATCACAGATGTTGCTCTTTTCTTCGGCGTTCATCATTCTGTAATTTCACGTTTATGGAAACAATTCCAAACCACACAGACAGTTGTGCGAAGGCCCGTAGGCGGTCGCCCAAGGGTTACAACCCCCGCGGAAGATCGATATATTGCTATTGTAGCCAAGCGGAATCACAGAGCTACCTCCACACGTGTGACATCTATGGTTACAGCGTCCATTGGTAAGGCTATATCTGCAGTTACTGTACACCGAAGATTACATATGAATGGACTGTATGCCCGGGTACCTCGAGTTTGTGTTCCTCTATCCGTCCAATCAAGAGGGGCACGATTAAAGTGGTGCCGAAGCAAGAGCATTGTTTGTGTCTGACTGGGGCAGTGTCATGTTTACTGATGAGTCAAGATTTTCTCTGGAGCCAAATGATAAGAGTATAAGGATATGGCGTAAACAAGGAACATGCAATCAGCCCCAAAACATCTCCAAGGCATCACCGCATTCCAAGGTGGGAAGCATTATGGTGTGGGCAGGGATTTCATTAGGATACCGCACCGACCTGCACATCTTTAAACGGGGTTCTGACACGGTTGTCCGGTATCGAGATGAAGTCCTAGAACCCATTGTGAGATTGTACGCTGCAGCAGTTGGACCTACTTTTGTTTTAATGGACGATAACGCACGTCCCCATAGAGCTGACATCGTCGATGACTACCTGAGGGATTGCGCGTATGGCGTGGCCAGCATATTCGCCCGACCTTAATCCCATTGAAAATCTTTGGGATGCTCTCGGCCGTTCTGTATCTTCACGTTTCCCACCTCCAGCCACTCTTATTGAGCTGGAAACTGCTCTACTAGAAGAATGGCGATTGCTTAATTCTGCGTTGGTTGACCACCTAATTGAAAGCATGGTCAGAAGGTGTAAACTTTGCATACAGATGAGGGGGGATCACATACCCTATTAATGTCCTTTTTTTCCATTTTATGCTGTTTATTTTCACTTTATACATAATTCTGTTTAAGTCTCCAGTATGACATTATCTGATAGCATTATAAAATTTAATATTGTTTTTCATTTCTGTATATAATTATTGATTTTGTTTTATGTATAAATATATATTGCTACTTTACTGCCAAATTTTGTGTCAATCAAAGCAGTATTTGTTGATTTTTTTGCATTTTACATCTTCGTGCTTAACTTTTGGAAGTGAGTGTATATATATATATAATCCATGATAATATATACGAATAGCCACAGTAGCATGGCCTTAGGAATTAAGATTGCAGGTTTAAACATGCGTTTTGACCAGCCAGCCTTCACCTGTAATTTCCTATACACTGGGCCATAGGGAAAGGAAGAAATATTATTTATATATATAGGTATGTAATTATTACCAAATAAAATACACTAATATTAATTAATAATATATAATGATAAAATTTAATAGGCTACTTACTAGTATAGAGTTAAAATTGTTGCAATAAAAACTAGATGATAAAATTTACCTCGTAATCATAACATCTATAGTTAATGTTTCCCGCCAATGCAAAGGATGTATTAGCAGTACCGCATAAGAATAAAATTAGTAAATTAAAATAAAAGTAATTTTATAAATAGATATTTAAAAACCTTAAAAAAATATTGATGTAAAATTTAATACTTTTTAACATACACAGTGATACTAATATAAAATAAAGTATTAATTTTTATTAAACATGTAACGCCATCTTTTGAGTAACTGTACAATTAATTTTAAAAAAACTCTTAATGAAAATATTATTACATTTTGTCATTTCACTGAAAACCATTACAAGTATAATTGTAAACATCATTAATTGGGGGTATCCATGTTCAATACAATTATTAGAATTTATTTTTATATTAGATTTATCACACTCGCTAATACATTATTACGATAAATACAGTTAAAAATAATATTTCTATGTATGTAAATTGATATATTTTAGAATTTCAACAAGGCAATTTAAGAATGTTAAAATCAAAAGCATCTGTTTTATCATAAATATTACTATGTAATTTTATAATCCTTAATATACAATGATACATCTAAGTAATTAGTTTTAATTGCATTATTGCTAAATTTAACTAGGTTTAAGTAATCAGGATAAGTTAATATTAGGGTTAAAATTATTATTTTTAACAAAAACAATAAGATCATCTATACATCTAAAAATGTAATAGTCATTAATAATATATTTATATTCAAAAAAATATAAATATTGTAACGGGTCTATCCGCGAACCTGTAACTGATCCTCTTGGGGTAAATTTATTTCTTTTTAACTGTTATTCTATTGAAAACTTTCCCCCGAAAAAGAAGTCTTGATTTATTGAAATGAATGGTTCTATTAAGCATTGACTTTTTGATACGCGATGTTAGTTGAGAGTAATTTGAGAGCTAGTCAACGAGTAATTTCTGATTGTCAAATATTGCTAATAGAAGGTTTAGTCATATGATAGATATTAATAATAACGACCGGAGATCGTACAACTAATAACAGCATTACGGTGAATTAGACCGTAGATGTCCAAAGTGTTCTAAGAGTTAAGTGAATTAGATTATACTCAAATATTAAGTATCCTTTTTGTCGTGTGATTGTTCTTATACTTAGTAGTGGTGTGTATTTCCTACCCTGTTTCGATTTAAGGTAGAGAAATATTGAATTAGAATTTGAACTGTGATTATGACTGATTTTTACTCTAACACCCAACACCAATAAATGCGATGCGGTTGTTACAATATAAATTAGCCAAACTATTACTAGCAGGACCACCTTGGGGCAAACTTTTAGTTTGTTTATACATTGAACCATTAAAAATAATGTAATGTTCTTTTAATACTAAATCTATGAGAGTTTTAAATTTGTGGAAAGTAATAGTAAGATTATATATAATTACTGTGATTTTCTAAAATTACCTTAATAATATCATTGATATCTATGGAATTGAATAGAACTTCAAAATCAAAACTATAAACTGAATAAATATTTTTATTTTCAAAAAAATCTATAATTTCTATACTATTTTTAATTATAGCTTTATTATTTTGCTTGTTGATAAAGTTTTGTAGAATATTATGTGGCATTTTACCTGCAGTAGTGATATGTTTTAAAACCATTTGTTACAGTGTTAAATTTAATGGGATTATTAAAAATTTAGGTTTTAAAAATAAAAGGAGATTCTAATTTTTTAAGAAGTATCAAATTTTTTTATATTTGCAATTAGACTTTTTTCCATACAAGCCCAAATTTTTAAAAGATTCATATTCATAAAGTGTTCATTTAGCATACTATTATAAAAATATTTACAAATTATAGCATAATTTGCTGCCACTCTTTTTGTCAATATAAACAATAGTAAAATTCTTTTGTAGATCATTAATCATTTATTTTAAATCTTTATAAGTAAATTCCAAAAATTAGATTTTTTAATTGAATTTATATCTTCGTTTCTAATTTACTTTAAAATTTTCAAAAACCCCTTTGGCAAAAAACCATATTTAACTGCAGATTTTGTTACAAGGTTCTTTATTAATTTCTTTTTTAACAATATTGTTAGAAATATTTAATCCAAAACTAGTGCCTTTATTCGGGATATCTTTTAAAATTTTGTCTTTGATTCTATTTAAGTTACCTATAACTACATGCTGATGATATAACCATCAGTAAAATCATGAGTGTTTGCATTTATAATCATCTATGTGATGAAAATGGGAAGTATATTATTTAATTAAAGATAAGCATGCCTATCATTTCATTATGTATATGATCATATGAAAAGCTGAACCTAATTTTTATAGAATATATTTATTTTTTTCTTTCTTAGTGCCAAAAACACCAAAGATTAATTCATCATTTATTTCGAGCTGTAGCAAGTAATATTTTTGAAATTGAAGTGATCATTCTTCCTGATTGCTGTTCAGATTTAAAGTTGAAAGAAAGAATCCAAAAAGGAGAGTATGTCTTGCTGGAAAGATGGTCTATGAAATGTTTCGATAGGTAGGGAAATTTACTGCATAAAAAGAAAGCTATTTCCTTTAAGGTTTTGAAAGAATAGAAAAATTTTCAAAGCTTTTTAAGTATTGATAAGTTTCACTTCTACGTATGATCTCTCCCCCCACCCCCCCTTCATATGTAGCGTTAGCATGTTTGAATTCAGTATAATGCCTGATTCGGGATTATTTATATTTCTCCATAAAAATTTTTTTTAAAAAAAATCTTATTCCGTCCATACAATTACATGTCAAATTTTTCTGAATAATTTAATTAGACCCAACTTTTACATTGAACATTATTACATAGCTTATCAAACTAATCTAAATGCAATTGTTCTCATATTTTCCAAGGGGAAACTAACAAACCAAGACAAAGCCGTGTTGTTTATTTCAAGAAATCAACAAACACTTTTACGTTTTGGGCGTAAAACGTATGCCTTTCATTACTCCTAAATCTTTCATTTTTACGGATTTTCTTAAAATTTCGTTCATCTAACCACTGTTTTTTCCCTTATAGTTCTTATTTATCATTTTGAATTCACAACAAATAGAAAGTAAGTAGATGAAAACCGTAGAACTCGTCATTAAATTTTTAAAAATTTAATGAAGTTTGTCCTTCTTTTTGCATATCGCATTTCGTTAACTATTCGCGTTTCTAATTCATTCTTGCGCACAGTTTCCGTTAAGGAAAGCATAATAATTTTTCTTGATTTGTAGTAACTTTCTGGAACTCAACTCATTTTGTGTGTTGCACGTATTAGTATTTCCTACGCTTTATATTACCAAATTTACGGTGTCTAACAAAGGCAAAATTTAGACTTATAAAAAATATAATGTAACTTTCAAACGTATAAAGAATGTTATAAAAAGGAATTAGATTGTATTGAAGCATTTCTCCCAAAGGGGAGAAAATATGCATTTTGTGACATATGTCAAACTGACATGCGTTTAAATTTATTCGGGAATGAAAAATATTATTGCTCAAAAATTTGATCGTTTTTCAAGGACGATATCCTTTCAAATGTAGTCAGCGTTGGAATACAGTTTACACCTCTTTTCTTGTAAAATATAATGTTCCTTCAACTGCAACTGATCATACCAGTCAGCTTCTTCGAAAAATATTTCCGAAGTCTGACATTACGGAGCAGTACGAATGTGCAAGGACTAAAGCATCTGCTGTGATTAGAGAACTAGCTTCTAATTAGAAGGAGCATATGATTAGCTCAGTGGCGTACACAAACCTCTCTTATGGGGTTACATTCTAAAACACATAAACAAAAACGTCGAGGGGTAAATCTCTATGGTAAAAATTATAAATCTGGTCTGAGGTGGGGGACCCCGTTTTTTTTTGTGTACGCCAAATGGATTAATTCTATGAAATAAGGTTCTTTTACAGTAACACATCTGATGGCAGTATTGGTGCGAACTACAAATTGTATCTAAATGTGGTCTCTTAGATCCTGCAAAATGTCAAATTCAACGAGGCATTTTTGCAATTCAAAATTTGATTGTGCATTCCATTGGATAGATTTTAAAAAAAAACAGGGGATACCCTGTTTGAACATTTAATTTCAATTTATATCAAGTAATTCCGCAGAAGAACCTGAGGGGGGAGTGGGTTGTTACCTATTTAAAAAAAAAAAGAATTTATGTATGGATTGCTCGTGTCATTTAATTATCTGGCATCAGAAAATTGTGCTGCTTTTTTTTTAATCTTTAAAAGTTGATGAGTTACACAGAGATATTTTATATCTGTAAAGCTTTCACGTTTTGCACAATAAAGAAATCTCAGTTTTGAAACCATTTATGTATTCAATGGTTATCGCTTGGTAATATCATATGCATAAGTAAATTTGATCATTAACTCATACATGTGAACTTTTTTCAATAAATGTAAACTAAAAGTTGATTAATAATATTTCTGTTTTTTTTAATATAAAAGTATATATACACTGCTGGCCACCGTAAATGCAACACCCTGAAGGAAGCATGCAAATATCATGAAATTTTACAACATGCATTAGCGGAGGTGAAAAAATGCAAATATGAATTTCAGCGCAGACATCACGCGGCCGTGGCACACCTCAAAGCGCTATTTAAGGTTTGGGAGATTTGACGATTTCAAGTTCGACGAATTGGTTTTACTTGTGATTTTTCAAAAACGACCAGTTTATGTCTCTGTAGAAAATAGCGATCAGCTTTTGATCAAGTATCCGAATTGACAGAGGAAGGATAGTGGCCTACCGAGATTGTGGATTATCTTTCGGGGAAATCGGTAGTCATGTTGAACGAAACCAAACAACTGTAATGCGGATATGGCCCGTTGATGCAGGAGGGAGATGGACCGACGTAGTCAATCGCATCCACCTCAGTGCACCACTTCACGGAGGGCAGGCAATTCAGGACGGATCGCCAGCCACATCAAACCATAGCACGCACATTGGAGTCTGTAAATCATCCAGTGTCTGCGCGTACCATTCGACGCCGTTTAACAGCAGAGGGTCGTCCCCCGGACGTTCATTGCTTGGTCTACCCTGACGCAAAACCAAGATCTCCGCCGCCAATGGGGCGATGAAAGAAGTGATGTGGGGGGCAGAATGGAATGAAGCAAGTTTTTTGAAGTTGCTTTACTGACGAGTCAGCGTCTGTCTGGCAACACCACGATGGTCGGATTCGAGTCTAGAGACACAGTGGAGAAGGATGCGAAAAGCTGCGTTATGCACCTCCAAAACTGGTCCTGCACCGGATTTTGGTATGGGGCGGTATTGGGTATCACTCTCGCACTCCACTAGTACGCATTGCCGGTACTTTAAACAGCCAGCGCTATCCCGAGGTGTTGGAGCCAGTTTCCTTCCTTACCTTCAGGGCTTGGCCTTCAGCCATATTTCAATAGGGTAATGCGACCACACGGATGCATTGTTCAAAAATTCTTCGTCAATCAACAGATTGAATTGCTTCTCGTCGGCTCACTTCCGGATCTTTCGCCGATAGAAAACATGTGGTCTATGGTTGCTCAACGCGTGACCCAGATTACCCCCCAGCTGCCCCCCCCCAGATAAACCCTGGCAACGTGTTGAAGCTGCTTGGTCGTTGACCCCCAAGAACACATCCAAAGTCTCTTTGAACAAGCGAGGCGTGTGGCAGCGGTGTTCTCCAAAAAAAGGGGGTTATTTTGGATCCCCGATTCTGGGAACCCCCACACTTCACAGAGGTCTATAAATTTAATCATTCAATATTTGGGCAAATGTTACTAAAAAATTTTTGTTGTGCTATCTCTTGTCTTTCTTGGTGTTGCATTTACGGTGGCCAGCAGTGTATATTTATATTGTGAAGTCATTACTCTTTCTTGCATATTAAATATATGCCTTCAAATTTGTTATTTTTGTAAATCAAGTTGACACAGTAGTAGCTTTCTTTGAGGAAATCTTTTACAAAAATATCTTTATTGGGAAATTTCCTTTAAATTTTTTAAAAACTATTTGTATATCATGCTTTGTTTTATAAATTTTAAATTGTTGTTATTCTTTTTTAAGAAATTTGCTTGAAATGCATGGTTGTTTTTTTTTTAATTTGATCGTTTATAAATTTTGCAGATATGTTAATGTCTTTGACGAAACCTTTAGATTATCAAACACATAGGCGTAGCTACTGCCATATCAATGATACAGGGCTACTATGCTGTAAAGGAGCCCCAACATGTGTAACTGAATATAGCGAAATTTTATCAATTGTTTAATTAACAGAGTTCAACATTTACATTTACAAATGTTACTTTATATTTTGTGTTGCTACAAGTTGTTATAATTTTCCCATGAATTCTACATTTGTTCTCACGATTAGAAACCTTTAAAAGCAAGTACCGTTTTACTCAAAATAATGAGAAGACAAAGGGTGGTATAGACTCAGAGAGATGTCTAAAAAACATTCCTCTATTCAAAGTGGTTCATTAGGAAAAGATCGCGTTTTAAGGGGACACAGTACGATTCAATTGACAAAATTCGGTCAAAAGAATCAAATCTAATTTTTTTAGCCTAAATTATTCTTTATATATATATTTTTTTTTAACCTCACAAAATTTGAAAGCTCTAAACTTAAAAAACGCAGAATTATTAATTTTATTCACATTCCTATGGCAAATCAAAACTGTAAACGGACTTATCTCAGAAAGATAAAATAACTAGTTTGTCTTCATTTGAAATGCTAAGGCTTTTTTTTCTATTGTGTCTAATGCTTTGACTTTTTTTTTACCTATTGCTAATAGTACATGTAACAAAACCTGGTATGCATTTTTGAATCAAAGCAATACTTATTTTTTTAAAAATAACTGAACTCAGAATTTATACTTTTTTTAAGGAATTTTCAATAAGCATTCATAAAGAAAAGTATTATACGAATACCAATCATGTTATCGCAAACCCCATGCCAACTTTTGTTGTACGTGGTTTGATGTACTTGTAAATCAAATTTCATGCGTGTACATAAATTTTTGTAGGATGAGTAGCATTTTAAAATCCTTACACAAATTTTAATTTTTTCCTTAAAAAATTAAATGGCTAGCTTATAAGTTTTGTTTATGTTCTTTTTCATTTGTATAACATCAAAAAGACTGAATGTGTGTTCATAATGATCAGTGGTTCGAAAGCGGTTTCCCCTTTTTAAGAAAACATAGGACCATAAGCGCTATAAGTTCCTATGTCACCCTCCGCCCAATATAATAGCTACTCTATGGTGTGAAATTCTATGTCCAAAATGTGATGCTTTCCATAAGTAGTCATTATAAAAGCCTGCCTATGTGTGGGGGAAATTTTATTTTAATCTGTACATGCCATAGATTACGTTACAATTTTTGGAGCGGTTAACTGTTGAAAATAAGAGACCCCAATGTTGCTTTTAAATGCAATTAAATTTAATTAATTAATTAAATTTAATTAATAATTAAATGCAACTTAATGCAAAATTAAGAAAATCGAAGTATTGCAAAGAAATTGCCAAAAATTTCATCTTTTTTTTCCATATTCAACAAGTCTGACTCATAGGATAAATAGGATACATCCGATTTTATTTTTTCACTATTCATGCGTTTAATGAAACACTGTGTAAAACCACGCAAAATAACATATTATATTTGTATAATAAAAATAGTAACATTCCGCTTTCTTTTAAACTCACAGCAGCATATTAATTGGGCTATTTCTTATAATAATTGGCATCAAGGAAATGCAATTAAAAAAGTCAACAGTAAATTTACTTTCTGGCGAAATGTATTGTTTCGTGTAATTAATGTTATAATTATTTTAATGCCATGCAATTTACCTTTAAGAGGCCATGATTCGAATTCCGGAAGTTTTTTTTATATCAGCAGTGCACTCACTATATAATTATGATCCTATTTTAAAAGAACTTCTTTTGAAGCCAAATGTCCAAATAAATTATTTAAGTACATTATACAAAATGAGAATTAATTTGCTAGAAACCAAAGAAAAAATATTTCTAGGGACATTTTAAAAAATCCAGTTTTTAGAAATTATTATGGATACAAAACAATATCTATAAAAAATTGGTTAGCTTCTTGTTTTTCGATATATCATGATAAAAAAAAATGATACAGCTAAAGATATTAGAATCTATCCACTGATTGCACTACTTAAGGGCTTAAAACTGAAATTTTAAATGAAATCGAAAACCATTGATTTGATTTATCAATATGTTGTGTCATGAGTAAATGTTGTGTCACGAGTATATGGAAGGTTACAAACCCTTATAAAAGAGCATGTGCCAAATGTGCCAATAATGTTCATTATGTAACACGCTCATTAAATTTAATTTGAAATGATGCTACGAAACACACACATTCCCAAAGTGACACAATTCTTTTATTTCGAAAAAACTGTACTTTTTTTTGCCACTAGCATAAAATAGTTGGGGTTAATAAATGTTGTAAGACTGATGATTCTCCCGAAAAATATCTTAAAAAGTATGCCTTATCAGATAGTCATAGAAAAATGAAGCTTTATTTGCTATTTGAAAGAATTACTCAATAATAATGGAAGCTTAATATATATATATAAACTAAATTTCAACGAAAAAAAGATGACCGTGATGAATATAAAAGTAGAATTATTTTATTAAGAGCTATGATTTTATAGTGTTGGTAACCTTTTTTCTAGCTTATTTGAAATCATAGACCAATTTCGAAAGCTTGACAAAAATTAACCTACAAAAAGTCAGTATTTTGTTGAATAATCTTCTGAACAGACTTTTAGCAATAAGAAATCAATTCTTTCAGCTGTTTGCTGAATGAGTCCAGAGACCTTGCAAAGGTATGGGAGTGTATTTAACACCTGTTTTCAAAAATGAAAGACGTAAGAAAACAACTTTTTTTTTTATGATTTATCAGAAGTTGAGAGAATTTCTTAGCAATCTTATTCTTTTCTTAATCTTTTTTCAAAGTCAATGGGTATTATCACTCTTTAGATGTGTTAATATCTCAAATCTGACAAAGATTTCAGAGTTCCGTGATCTTAGTAATATTTTCAAAATATTCCAACCGGGTAAATTCTTTTTAAACGAAAAAATAAAAAGCGTTAAGTGAATGTGATATTACACACACAATACCTATGATTGCTTTGAAAAGCTGTTTGAAAATCCATTCTATCGCAGAATTGTTGATTAATTTTAAGACTTACATAATATTTAAGGATGTTTAAAATAAATTTGCCATTAGATTAAAATCTTCTAGTCTATATTTCATTTTTGTGTAAGGCATGTTTTAACATTTTTGATTCATTCTTCAGTAAAGTGCAGTCTGCTATTGATGTTCCTGAACTTCTTCGTGCTGTTCGATCGTTCTTGCACTTTTCTCAAATAAGTGCCTGGTTGAGTTCTACTAAGGGAAAATCTCCTTCAAATATTTACTACTGGTGAGTCTTTATATGTTGAACACTTATATGGGAAATGTAATGATTGTTTTCTCATCAGAGTTATACTGACCTTATTAGATTTAATAACACAAATAAGTATTTATTCATAAGATGTTTATCATTATTTTTTTTTTACTAAAATTGTTTTTTAAATGAAAGAATAGTGTTATTTGAGAAATTGATATAATATGGAACATATCAAAATGCATATTGAGAAAAAGAAATTTTTAGAATTAATATTTTTAAATTGAAAAATCCGCTTATTTCATTTATAACTTTCAAAAATTTTAATGGGTCAATGGTTTTTTCCCCCCGTAATTATTGAGAAAAGTAAATTGTCAGTTTTATTTTTAATTCAATTGGATCTTTCTTTATTTAAGTTTAATGAAAGATTAAATTGTATGTGTGAATAGAATAAATTTTTTATCACTAAATATATATCCACTAGAGTAGAATTGAAAATGGAATTTCTAAAAAGAACCAAAAATATACAGAAAGTTGTTTGCACTTTATGGAAACGAACCCTTGATAGTTTTTGTCTATAAAAGCCGTACTTTTTGTTGCGATTTGCTTCTATCTGATATTCTTGACTAGCTCTAGCTCAAATTTTCCATGAAAGTCAACTTTTTCTTAGTACTGTCTCCTCAATTTTACTCCCTTCCTCTTGAACCGTTTACTAAAGTTCGATCAGTGTTCTTGGATTCCGTGTAGTTAAGGCTCGTTTTAATCAGCCGTAAGCACAAAAATCCATTGAAGAAATGTCAGGTGATTTGGGGGGAATCAGCACTTTATTTCTGTTTCTGATTCTTTCTTTGCTAAATAAGCGGCAGTTGACTTAAACGTGTGACTAGAGGCTTTGTCCATATTAAGTTCAACTTTATGAATGTCCTTTCCATATAAGGCTGAAATTTCTTCTTCAAAAATTGGTTCTAAAATGTTCTGCTGATAGTAGAGTGAATTATAATTTCGGTTATACTTGAGGCTTTTTTGAATTTCAATTTGTCGTTGTAACAAAATACTGCAGCTATCATGAAACCCTTTAGGAACTTTCCTGCACACAGACGAAAAAATTTCGTACAGTCATTCCCATCAGTTGAGCAATAGAAAATTGTTCTTCTTTTATCACAATTACTTAAATATACCCATACCCCATCGAGTGTTTCCGCAAATTTCCAATTTTTAGCAGCCAGGTGTTTTTCATATAATTTTACACAATTTGTTTTTATTTCAGCAATATGTTTTGGCAAATGCTGATGAACTTAAAGTTTAACAGTTTTTTTTTTTTAATTTAAATCCTTATGAATTATTTTACTTACAATGCCGGAAGACATTCCTAGTTCCGATGCAATGAACCTTTGAGTCGACGAATTTTCTTTAAGGATCAGAGACTTCACTTTCTTCATAGTTAGTTGCCTGCATTCGAACAGTCGTAGGAGGAGATTTCGTATTGATGTTTTCACACACACACATTTTTACTTTCAGCTAGACGTTTTTTTTTTCCTTTTAAGTTTAATATATTATAAACACCTTTTTTTGAAATGTAATAACAGATTTTTGCACCGCTTTTTATAATTTATTGATACAAATATTTCTCGGAAAGCGCAATTACGTAACCTTCGAGCCATCTATCAATTTTAGAAGCCATTTCAAAGTAAATAATTTGTTTTATATTCCAATCAAACGAATCCATTAGTAGACGATTATTCTGAAGTTACCAAAGATTTATCTCAAAATGAAAATGAGAAAATAAATTACAAAGTTAGTTCCTTAAAGTACGAACGACCTTCTGTATGATTATTAGATAGTTGTGTGATATTGATATTCACAGATTTCTTCTTTCGAATTATTCAAATGCTTCTAGAATTGTACATAAATGTATGTCCTCCCTTTCCTGAGACATAATGATGATGAAAATGTTTTTATATTTGTCATTTGACTTTCAGATTTGTACTCCTGATTTCAGAATATTTGTTAAATTTCATGACTAGATATTTCGTGTCTACCTCATGTTGGATGAGGTGGAAGTCACGTTTATGAACCAGATACTCTTGAGAAGCCATCAAATTGTTCTTGAAATGAAATAGATATAAACACAATATTTCACTTTTATTTGTTTTACATTAAATCTGACTACAAGGTATGTAAACAAGACAATAAACTAATAATAAATAATAGGTACCTATCTTTAATGAGGTACAACCTCAGAACCTCGCCCTCAAGAAATCTTTGAAAACTTGTAATTGTAACAGCGGAACGACTGTAATTCTGGACGATAATTCAGGAATAAGTGATTACAATTCAGGCAGTACTGACGAGGCTATATTGCCCTCATAATTCGGTTCTCTCTCTCACTGACTATTTATATTCCATTTAGTTTTGACGATCGTTTGTGGAGTGGAGTTTTTCTATCTCAAAGGACCAATTTGGCTGGATGGAAAAAACTGAGAGGATAGACCTCACACATAACCCATTGTTGCATTGTTCCTATTTTTATTATTTAATAGCATTGCTTGAATCCTGTTTTTAATTCTGCTAGCACATCAAATATGCGCTGTTAACTTCAGTTTTTGAACAAAAACTTGGTGGGGAAAAATGAATGGCTCTGTTAAAGTTTTGTTCTCATCACTGCAGATGGGGAAAAAAATCGCTGAGAAATCTCCACACTGTTCTTTGTGCTTTCCAGTGAAAATTTTCATTATTAAAACTTTATCCTATGTTTTTATATCAAAATATAAAAAAACTTGTTTTGTACAATCTATATGTTTTGAAAAATAAAATCATATTGTATGTATCTCTTTATACTTTTTGTTTTTCAGAAAATCAATATAAATTCTGATTATGGAAACTCTGAATATGGTTAACAAACAAAATTTATTTGCACTATGAACTTAAGTGTATTAAATGACGAATGTTTACTTTATCTTATAATTTGTATTTTTAGGGTTAAATCAAGTTTAGATGGAGTGTGTACGAGCTTTGATAAGGATCCAGAAATACATTCCTTTCCCATATGTAAAATCGTTGAAGATTTATATGGAACTGTCAAAGTAAAATATCCTACAAGAACTCAGTACGTGCCTGTCATTCCTTGCTCAAAGCATCCACCTTTGCATGGATATTCATTTCGAACAATAAGTGATAGTAGTAATTTAACTCAAAATATTTCGCTTAATTCAGAGATTGTTAGACAGTTACAAAAAACTCCTTCTGATGATCAGAATACAGAACAGAGCTATGCATCTGAGCCTCAAACTCTGTTGCTGACTCCAGCAACTGTTCTAAAAACTTTCAGTAATAATACATCTGATGTAAACAAACCCATCAGGGTTGTGAAGCCTTCATATTGCCAGAATCATCTAATCAATGCTTCTTTTGATATAAAACAATGCAAGACTATGGATATAGTTTCAAAATTGCAAACATCATATGTATGTAATTATGCTGAAACTTTTAATAATGGTATAATCCATGAAAAAGCTAGCCTAAGCAAAAAAAGGTACCTACATAAACAAAATTTGCAGCTACTAAAAATGAATGGAACTACACGTCATTCTCAAGAAATATCAGCTTTTCCTTTTGAACCCAAAACTCAAGTAAATCAGATATTGGAAAAGTCTGATGTACCATCTTCAACAGAATTGAGTATTACTTCAAGTAAAAAAACAGTACTAAAACCCTTAGAAGCTAGTCTAACAAAAGAAACATATCAAAGTTCTAAAGTTTTGCAAAAGAAAAGGCCATTGAATTCAAAAGAAAGCACTAAGCTTCCTCATAAAATAATTTTCAATGATGTAAATGTGTCATCTAAATTTTGTAAAAATGTTCCAGTCCACTTGAATAAAATGAGTTCAAAGTATTCTAGTCAAGTAAGGCATCCTAACCATATTTCTAGAAGTGTAGAAGATGGAGAATGTAGCTATCAGAACAGTTACGTTAAGCATGAAATCAAAAATTCAAGGGAAAAGCATCCTTCCAAATGTTTATTATTGTCTTCTGTACCCTTACATAGAAAAAGAAAACTAGCCAATCTGAAAAATTACAAGAAGCTTAGAAACTTAGATGAATATTTTCCCAAAGTATTGTTAAGGGAAGATGATATTCTCAAAATAACTGATGATATTGGTTTAAACGGGTCACCTATAAAAGATGAGCAGAAAAATATCAATGAATGTAATGAGTATTTTAATTCCACATCCCAAGCTAATGCAGGTACTTCCAACAAGACTGGACAAAACATAACCTTCAATAACAAATGTTTGGAAAAGAAAATTCTTCAGAAAAAAAAATCAAAGCGTCAAAAATTTCTTCACTCAATTCATAAACTGCAGTGTCCTGACAATCTTTCGGAAGCTGCAAGCAGCTATAATTCCGATTATCAAAAGTTGCAAATTGATTTAAAAAATAGTGAGCTTTTTCAAAAAAATGAAGTCAAAATGTGTTTAAATTTAAGTTTTACTTCGGAATCCAATCCTGTACGTTTTCATGGAAATCATTCCGAAAATTGTCTACTTCAAGATAAAAAACTGCCAAGGTATAGTAGAAAATTTCTGTCGGCTTGTGGAGATACTGGTATAAAGTATAAATGTGAGAACATCCCGAGGCATCTAAAATCATCAGAAATTCTTTCGGATGAGAAACAGAAGAAAAGAATGTATAGAAGTATTAAGAATGTAAAGAAAGAAGAATCCCAAAACACAATGAAGCCACTTCAAGTAAATGAATCCGAAACAAATATCTTTCAAGTTCGTAATAGATCAAAAAGAAAGAGAAAAAAAAGTTACAAATTCATTTCTAGTCAAAGTTGTGCTCTTACAAAATCTTCAATGTCTTGTACTGTGGAAAATTTCCAGTACAGGCATGTTCAACCAAAGTCTGTATGTACAAAACAGTTATCAACAATTTTACTTGATACAAATACTATGCCTTCTCCAAGTGTCTTACGGAATAATTTTCATGGGCAATCGTCTGATGTTGAAGAAAGAAATTCTGTTTCTCACGAATGTAAATGGAATTCTGGCATTGAGACAAAAATGGTATGTGAGAAACAATAATTGCTTATTTTAGTTAGTTGTATAGTCTATTAATAATAAATTTTGAATTGTGTAAAAAATATTTCTTTTAAAGAGAAATATTCGATTCATTAAAAAGATGTTATTAATTAATTTAATTAAGAAGTGTTTTTATATGTAAAAAAATGTAACAGGATTCTCATCTCAATGTTCCTTTAAAATTCTTAGGAAAATATTATTGCTGCATCTTTTGCCGATTTGTACAATTCTAATTTTACGATCTGTTGAACTTAAAATTCAATAAATCCCCTTCCCCCATCTTCTGTGAAATTTTATGAATCTTTTACACATTTAGTGAAGATGAAATTTTTTACTTCATGGTTCTGCTCAAATTTTAACATTGAGGTTCTTCTGAAGTTTTTTATTTTTATTATGATGTAAGCTTTATGCTTTGAATCTGAGCAATTTTGTTCTAATAAATTGGTAGTATTTGAAAAGTAACTAATTACCTCTTATATAAAGATGTGTCAAAAATTTTTCACAACCTATTATTTTTACTGAAAATATTGTTATGATTGGCAGTAAGTCTTTCTGCAAATTGCTTGGGGTTTCTTCAAGAATTATGGAAAATTGTGCTAAAAATTTATTGAGAGATATTTCTTAAGATGCATTAAAACTTTAGATTGTTTCAAAGTTAGAGAATTATTTTGACCATTTTAGAGTAAAATCGCATTTGTCTTGTGGGGTATCGATGCAAAAATGTCATTTTTTTAATCTTTACATTAATTTATGCATTGAAAGATTGATATCAAAATTAGCTTGCATTTCTTCATCAATATGATTGTGGTTTATGTGTCTGGTAAAAAAAAATTTCTGTGGCTACGTTTTTTAATATTAAGATTAATATTTAGTCATCATAGCATTTTCCATTAGAAGGAAAAGTGGGGTGGGGGCTTTTTGTAAGATTCTCTGAACGTATTTACATTTTTCTCATTAACATCACTTTTATACCAAACATAAAAGTAGTAGCTATTTGCCTCGTAGTTTCAAACCATTGACGCCTAAGTTGTTCGCCATTCTAAATTTTATACAACGCCGTATTAGATCGTAACTTTAGGATCCAATTCTGTTTAGCAACACAGGGCCAATTCCAATTACTCCACACGAATGATTTTTTTTAAATCAGGATTCACAATCTGTCTGTTTTACCTTTTGACTCCTTAAACTTCTTTTAATCTTGATTTTCACAAATTCTGAATTTTGGAGAACTGCACAGTAGCGCACACAAAAAAAGATCCAGGGTCGAAAGTCCACCATTTTGGTATCATACTCCATTATGCCACCCACCATATTCTTTTGATTCGTCGATTCTCCGGAACAAAACAATACAAAATTAATTATTGAATAAATAATTAGCATTAATTAATAAAATTAATTATTATTAACAAATACATAATTAAATTTTACGTAATATATACGTACTATTATAATCAATCGAAAAAAAATCAAGAGCTATGGAGGGGGGGCCGGACCCCGAACCTCCCTTGTGTGCGCCACTGGAACTGCATGATAAATTCAACCAATTTATGGCGAAGGTATGCTAAGAGTATTCGCATGGACAGGGTTGACTGATATTTTCAAAAGATTTCTTTTTTTAATGGAACTGTGCGCACTAGATCTTTTTTTATTATTTTTTGTGTGCAATAGCACATTAAAAGACTATTGAATATCGAAAGAGATAACAATTAATCTATAAATGAAAACCCCAGAATGACCAAGAGCAGGGCATCTCTATAGGAGATTTCTTCGTGGAGATCAAATGACGAGGTCCGTCGCCCTCGTGTAGCTAAACAGTGCGACGTTAATATTCATTCATTCGTGGAGATCACAAAGGGTCTAGATACGTAGATGTTTTCGTAGGCAATCTTGGCCAGATACGAAACGAAACATTTTAACAGATTTCATTCGAGGCCAATGAGAGAAATTGAAGAAATGGTTTATTAAGGTTGGAAATTTTGAGTTCTTTGCAGAAGGAATCTTTGTTATTGTTCTTTATTAGACATTGGATATTGTTTAAAGGGAGCTTTGGATTAATTCTCTGAAGAATTAATTTCCATTTTAGCCGAGAGGTTTAAAATAATCTTGATTTATCCATACACCGTAAACTCAGTTTTCAATTTGTTAGTGGCCAATTGTTTTCTAATTTTTTGTCTCAAAGTACTGTCTTGTAGTTAACTGGAAAATGTTTTCTCGTAGCCTAAGGGAAAATAAAATTATCTAAAGCTATTAAATTACAATACATCGTTTAGAATTTTTTAAATGATTGAAATTCATTTATTAGACACGCACATGTTATTTTATCTTGTGAATTTTTATAATTCGATAATAACCTTTCTCGCTTGGAGCAGATTGCTGTTGCAGCGGTTCATTTAAAAAAATAGATTCCACATCTGAAGATCCACTAGAAAATGATTACTTTTACTTACCTGTAACAATTATAAAACCAAACTCTGTGCGAAATTTAAAAAAAAAAAAAAAAATTAAACAAATGTACTTAGGCTCGGAAAATGAGCAGAAAGAAGTGTTGTACGAGTAAGCAAAACGAAATATATTTTTCTTTGCTGGCTGATTCATGTGCTTGTTGCGAGAAATTCGGCTTGAATTAAAAATTCTAATTCATTTTTGTTCATTTTCAAGCAAAGAAGTACAATATGAAATACGGTATGTTACAATTCAGTGACGCAACAGCCATGAGGGCCAGGTGGTCAGTCTGACGCGAAACCCCCGGTGTTGAGTACCAAGCTCGCTTAGGAACTTATTTATCAACCCACTGAAGGGATGAAAGTTGTGATGATAATTTTTACTCAAAAATAGTCGTCAAAGATGAAATTTTACTGGAATGAATTGACAAGCTTAATAAATCAAATTTATAGTCTTTAGGAAGATTCCATTTTAATATAAAAGAGCAAAAGGTATTGCATCAGTAAAAGTAAATTTTCAAAAGCAATTTCTTTGCTTTATTACTTCATGTTATGAAAGTTTGTTTTTATTATTTCATTCATTTATTAAATTATCATTTTATATTCATTTGTTTATTAAATCATTGAATTTTAGATTCCAGATATTATTTCCTTGTGTGCCTTTTTAGGCATCATATGTTAAACAATTTACTTAACTTCTAGAAGCATTATCTTGGCTATGTCTGAAAGAACATCTATTGCAGCTTCATTTACATCAAAATTTTAACAATACTAGAATATTTCAATGAATATTTGTAATAAAATATTGACTAAACTAATAATTATTTCATGTTTTAGCGTCCTCATTCAAGTATAAAACAGTGTACCTGTGATTTAAATCGATTGATTCCGTTTAAAAAGCGGTAAGTTTCTCCTTTAGTGATGAAATAAATCTCTTTTATTTTGTTTCATGAACTTTATTATTTAATATATTTCAGTTGAGTTAGTTACATGACCACATTATTAAAGAGAATTTTATGCTAAATCTGTATAAAGTGTTTATCAAATGATCATAATATTGAAATTTTGATTACGTGCAATGTAATCGGCTGCTGAATTTTGAAGTTTATTTTTACAAATCACTGGTAACTTACATCGATGCATTTGGAATTGAAATCTTGTGAGATGATTTATTTTGAATATTTTAATGTATAGCTATCAAACTTTATTCCGTTTTTAGGTATGCTTCTTGTGAGATTCCTAAAGTTTCTGCTCATTTTCTGAAAAATGTATCAAATTTTCCTGTAGGGCAGAAACTTCTGGTGAATTTTGAGGTTGGTTTCAAATTTTTATTTTAACGTATTTTTCATACATAATGTTGTTTCAATAGCTAATTAAATTTCTTTTGGTAAACATTTTCATTTTAAGAATTCAGTAGTAATAAATAAAATACATTTTTATAGATTATAAAAAGGTTTACCTTAAATGAATGTACTACTTGTTTTTTATAACTCAGATTCAATCAAACAGCTATAAAATTGATTTAGAAGACAATGTTGCTTGATTCTCTAATAATATACTTATTATTTTTACTATATGTGTGTTATATATGTATATGCACTTGTTGAATCAATGACTTTGAAGATGGAAAATTACACATTTCAAGAAGTATTTATTTACTTTAAATGTAAGTCATCAAAAGCATTTTGAATTAATATGTTTGTTGTGAAATTATTAATAAAATTCTCGATTCTTAAGGAGTCTATCTTGAAGGGATGCTTGCCAGTTCTAAGGAATGTACAGGGATTTCATGTTGAAATAGGTGCAAGTGGCAGCTTTTTCCCGAATCATCTCACTTTACCAGCTGATGTTTCTTTTTATGACCTGGGAAATTCTCACCAAGGGGCAGCTCCATATGTGGTAAGAAGCATGTGGCCCTTTTCTACATTAAAAAAAAATGAGTTATTTTATTTTCTATTTTTGAGCTGGGAATTTTCATTACATTCATGCTTACTAAAGTTCAGTTCATTTTTGCGACCAATTGAAAGTGTATTGCTGACTAAATTAAAACTAACAATTTACTGTATAGTAAAAATCATTCTGTTGAAAAGGACTCTCTAAAATGTAAGACATGATGTTGAAATTGTAACACCTCACATTTATTAAGATATAAATCAACAACTTTATATACAGTCACACCCAAAACAAAGAATACCTATATGTGATAATCCTGGCGATTGGTGTAAACATGATGGTGAGTTGTAAGTATTTCTTACTAAGACATTTATGATGGTAATGTTGCACTAACCAGGCAGACTGCCTGAGCAATGCAACATCACCTTAATTGTGGCAAAAAATCTGTTTTATTAAGCATGTAGAGATGCACAAACATAAATATCTTAAGGCTGTTTTGGGATAATGTTAAAGAATAGGACCCTGATTCGGAATATTTTTTTAGATATAAAAGCACTCCAACATTAATATTATATTTTGGCTTCACTATCCTGTAGAGAATCACTTATTTTATCACACTACTTTTTTTTTAATCCGAGTTGACACATTTTTTCTATTATAAAATGTGTTTCACATTTTTCTCCTAAATTGTAATGCTAAAGGAGAACACTTTACATGTTAAGAGGAAAAACTGATTATTTATGAAATATTTTGAAATTCTAAAAACACTATATTGTAAACAAATCCATGAGTTACAATGTTACAAATTTTTATAAAAATTGAGGCATTTTTTCTGCCTGAAAATGTGCTCAACGTTAAATCCACACTGTCGTACATATGGCGAAAACAGCCTTAAACACAACACAGAAAACATCCAGCAGAAAAAGTACACACGCGTTTTATATGTTAACGAACACAAGAGCAAGAGACGCGATAGCTACATAGTGAAGACAAAAGTCAAGAGAGGGAATTATTCAAATATCAAGTTTTTGTATACAGGGGAAAACGCATTATAAAAATTTATAGAAATGACATCATTGCTTAGGGAATATTAAGCCCCTATTAGTAAGGCGCATGAAAACAAAGATCTTATATTTCTTGGAATCGCCAATAAATCTGCCGAAAATTCAAGGTCTAAAGAATTAGTAATAAATTTACCAACATAATGTTTTTAATGTTTTAAAAAATTATAGATTGAGACGCATTTCGAAATAGGGTAATAGGATTTATGAATTAAATGTTATGAATAAAGGAAATTTGAATTACAAATAGATATCAAATTAAAGGAATTACATATATACAGCTGCCCTAATGCAGCTAATATAATTCAATCCTTTGTTTTTGTAGGGGGTGTCATTGTGCTCTGTTCTTGTTATGTTTTTAGAGTATAATTAATCACAATACTTAAACAGTTCAATTAAAATATCACTATTTTGCATGATGAGTAAACGGCGTCATCATTACAACAGTAACAATGCAAGAATTGTAATAGTTATGAGACTCTGTTGATATGATGCACATCACAGTTACAGTTATCCCCTTTTAAGATCGTATGACATAGTCATATAAGTGAAATGATAGCTTACGAACATGGCCACTTTCGACAATACAATTCGAGCAGTTACGATTCTGTGTACATTGAGGTTAATAGTACTTCTGAATCATTTTGAGGGGAATACTAATTATATCATTTGGTTCTTTTCCTATACTGAAAGGTGTGTTTAGTTTTCTTTTTATTTGCTTTCTATTATGTTTGTACGATTTTACCAGATTGTTCTTTAATGGAATAGAACCTTGGATGTAACCTTTTTTTGAAACGTTTTTAGCAGATCCCCAAGCTTGTTTTTTAAATTCGATATTTCTACACTCATTTCTTGCTTAAGCTCACACAATGCATGAGCAGTCCTGTCTCAATAAATTTTGAATGTTTTATCTTTTAATTGACTTTTCTCGAATGTTATTAAATGATTCAACATTTAATAATTTGATTGAGATTGATAGTTTGGTTTTTAATCTACGATTAAACATCATTTGAGCTTAGTGCCGATTTAAGCTCATTTCGGGCCCTGAGTGTACAAGATCTACGGGCCCTCTTCGCACTGATGGATTGAAATTTATTACCAGAAAACCTCGTTATAAGTCCAGCTTATCTGGGCCCTTCTGCGCCCTCTCCAAGCGCTCAGTCGATAAACCGGCTCTGTTTGAACTTGAGATTGATCAATTATTAAGTAAAGTATAAGTCAAATATTATCCTGATATTTAAGATGGTTTCGTACTCCATTAATCCCCCAAAAGAATTTTTCTTCTCTTCCTTTGCCTTTATTGTATTGTTTGCCTTTATGTAATGTTTTTTGCAATTCCTACACTGCGCTTTCAACCATCCCATGACTCAGAGTAATAAGGACTAATAAATACTAAGTCAACGTTCCAATTATTTACAAAATTCTTATAAATGTAACTATTAAAGGTATGTTATCTGAGATAACAATTTTAGGAATGTCAAATCTAGAAAAGAAATTTATTTTATGTAGCTATTACCTCATCTGAACATTTATTTGGTTGTTAAAGATAATGACTTTATATTTAGTGTTAACATGATTTTGTTTTCATGCAAATAAATAACGCTTGTATCTTTTGTATTCATATTTTTTTTCATCAAGTAAAATCACTCTAGCTCTTGTCACCAAGTGGGCAGGTTGTCTTTAATATTTGCTAGTGTTGCATAAATAATAAATTCAACAGGTTATGGGTACTAGCACAAGCTAAAGGGGACATGGTATGATTTACAATAAAACTTTTATTTTAAGGATTTTCAAAATTTTTTTTGGTTGCCTCCTATATGCATATACTATGTAAAACAGATTTTATGCTCAAAATTTCATAAAAAGCTAACCATTTAATTTTTTAAGAAAAAAATTAAAATTTCTGTAAGGATTTTAAAATGCTACTCCTCTTACAAAAATTTACGTACATGCATGAAATTTGATTTACAAGTACATCAAACCACGTATAACAAAAGTTGGTATGAGTTTTGCGATAACATGATTGGTATCCGCACAATACTTCTTTTTATGAATGCTTATTGAAAATTCCTTAAAAAAAGTATAAATTTTGAGTTCAATTATTTTTTAAAAAAATAAATATTGCTTTGATTCAAAAAAAGCATACCAACTTTTGTTACATGTACCATTAGCAATAGGTAAAAAAATCAAAGCATTAGGCACAATAGAAAAAAGCCTTAGCATTTTAAATGTTGACAAACTAGTTATTTTATCTTTCTGAGATAAGTCCGTTTAAAGTTTTGATTTGCCATAGGAATATGAATAAAAACCAACATAAAAGCTATAATAATTCTGCGTTGTTTTTTTTAAGTTTAGAGCTTTCAAATTTTGTGAGGTTAAAGAAATACATAGAAAGAATAATTTAGGCTAAAAAAATTAGACTTTATTTTTTGACCGATTTTTGTCAATTGAATCGTATTGTATTCCCTTAAGGTGGGTCTGCCAAATGCACTGACATGGTTAAGGTACTTTTACACAATGAAATTTTTGTTGAGAACGTAAATTACTCATATAAATCCGCCTTGAAAGGTAGAAATGTCAGAAATAGTCTAGAAAATTTTAAAATTACGAAAAATACATATATCCTTGCTTCCAGAATTTTCTGACGCCATATTTGGCAAGCTTTATTACAAAATCTGCAGATGGCGCCATGTGTATGCAATCTACGTACAAAATTTTTAAAATGTTACTTTAGAATAAAATTACCACATTAACTGCTTAAATACACATAAATAATACTATATTTTATGAAAAAGAATATTTTGCTACACGAATAATGACTTTAATCACTTCAGAAACACTAATTCTGCTTTTTTTTCATGAAAAAGGGGGTGAGGGGGTTAAAAATAAAGTAACCCTAGAGCTACGTCAAGAAAAAACTCCCCATGACATCCTTTGGAAAAGGCAACGGTCAAGTGACCTTGAGATCAGCTGACTGTTAGTCTTTGCTTAAATTTTAGAATGACCGGTAGAAAGGAAATCGTTTGAACAGGACAGCATGGGGGAGAGGGGACTTATTTTAGC
>BMAV01014017.1:0-52457 GCA_019973955.1 Trichonephila inaurata madagascariensis
TTTTTAGTATATCACAAAAAAAGAAAACTGAAGAGATATTATTAAGATGAGAAAGATTACAGGATGATAAAGTTATAACAGATACTCCACAAAAGAAATGCGATAAAAAAATTCATGAATATTATTCAAACTTTTTAAGACAAAAAATTTAAAAAAAAAGTATGAGACTATGATACATCTAAATTGCATAAAAATAACGAATACAAATAAAAAAATAAACATAGAGTTTTTATCCACACACACAAAAATCGTTTGCTATTACTTATATTTTATAAAATTTTCCATTTAGCAGAATTTTACATTAATTCAATCAGTAAACAAATCAATTCATTAATTTTAAGGAATTTTAATTGAAATAATTGTTTTGAGAACGAAGCACATTGCAACAAAGTCTGGAGAATATTTTTTATATTTCCCTGAATTTATAAACCATGCATTCACTGCATTTGAATGATCAATTTCTTTCCATCGCATTTTGAGTTGTTTTGTTCCACGATTTATTTAAACAAAATCGAATCATTTGTACAAGAAATACAAATGATTCCATTAAACGAAATCGAATGATTTGTACAAGGAATACAAATGACTCATTTCAATAAAATAGGATGATTTGTACAAGGAATACAAATGACTCATTTAAATGAAATCGAATGCTTTGTACAAGGAACACAAACGATTAATTCCATTAATTCACTTTACTCAGTAAATATTTACTCAAAAAATTCATCGAATTCATTTCAGTCCATGAACTTCGAGGAATTCGATTCATTCAAAGAGAGATTGCACTTAATGAATTCAATTAATTGAATTTATGCAATGAACTCTATTCATTAAGTAAATTCAAAATTTAGCCGAAATCAACTTGGATGTATAAAAATGAATCTACTATCCCGCCGTCAGGTATTTTTCTAATATTGTAAAACAAGATATATAAAGTAATTAATTAGCATAATTTAAGAAGGAGAGGCAAATGTAGACACATTCATGCACTTAAGCAAACGAGCACACGCGCACGCACCTTCACCGCTTGAATTTTTTAAAACATAAAAACAAATTTTAAATAAAACAGAAAGGCTGATGTTGTACGTACTGTACAATGCGCAATGCAGGTAAATCAAATTTGATACTAATTTACGTATATGTGTATAAGTAAATTTTATCTAGAAGACATTTTTTCCCACGCTGTATTTTAAAAAGGATAATCATTTCAACTTTTTAATATGACGTAATATAGCTTATTTCATTCATGTAACTTAGATTCAAGAATTACAAGATATATGTAATGCATTAAAACAGTTTTTCTCAAACTTTCAATGCATGCGAGCCAATTTTCAATTATAATTTACACATCTCCTCCTTCTCTCCGTATAATAACAATATATAGAATGTAATAATAATGATGTACTATGACTTAAGGCTATAATACGACTTTAATTATTTACCGCGTAAATTAACAAGATGCTATTCATTTTTGTACATGACAAGCACATGGATGTTACAAATAAGTTTTAATCCTGTTCTTAATTTAGTATTGATAAATTAATTATCAAGTACATTGTACAGTACTTATACATTTATAAGTACACTCATGGACAAAAAAAAATTAGCGCACCAAGAAGAAGTCGTCAAAATGAAATGAAATTTTACATACGTAATGATTACTTTGATATAAGTAAATGATTAGAAAATCAAAGAAAAATGATCATTAATTTCAGAGAAAAAGGCAAACGAAAGAGGATTTAACACCCTGTTGTATCCCCATTAGTACGAATGCACGTTGCGATACGATCGGGCGTTGAGGCATACAAGTTCTGTATGATGTCTTGAGATACTTCGTTCCATATTTGTAGTAACCTTGTCTCTAGTTCGTTCAAACTCGTGGGATGTCCAACTCGCCGTTCCAAATGATCCCAGATATGCTCGATTGGAGAAAAAAATCTGGGGATCGGGCAGGCCAAGGAAGGGTAGTAACAGAGCGACACCCTTGCCGTGTGAGGACGAGCATTATCTTGTTGAAAAATAGCTCCTGGGAGCATTTGCATGAGTGGCAACACATGTCGTTGCAGGATGTCATGGGCATACCGCTGAGCTGTCATGGTGCCACGGATCAATACTAGGGGTGACTGTGTATTGTAGGTAATGGCACCCCATACCATCACACCAGCTGTGGGAGCGGTGTGTCACTGTAAAGCAAAGGCAGGATTGAGGCGTTCACCACGGGGTCTTCCCACACGAACACGATTGTCATCACTGCTGAGATTGAATCTTGATTCGTCGCTAAAGACGACCTGGTTCCATTCCACTGCAGTCCAGTTTCCTCGTGGGTGACACCACTCCAAACGGAGGTGTCGATGGGTGGGCGTAAAGGGCAGCACATGTAATGGGCACCGCGATCCCAAATGTCCTTCAGCCAGGCGAATTGTATGGTTTGAGAAGACATAGGGGCCCCTAGTGAAGGTGCTACCTGTCCCTGGAGGGCGGCCGATGAAGCAGTTGGCTGTACGTGTGCATTTCTTACGATGTGGAGGTCTTCTCGACGACTGGTCTGTCGAGGGCGTCCTGAGCCTGGTCTTCGTGTAAAGGACATCTCTCGGATCCACTGGTCCCAACACCTCCTCACAACACAATGAAAGCGGCCTAATTGATGAGCTACTCGCCTAGCTAACCACCCAGCTTCCCTCATGATGATGATTCTCCCCCTCTCAAACTGCGACAGCTGATCATATTGTCTTCGAAAACGGCGTAATGACATGTCTATCTCAGCTCTTCCTTTGTAAACGATTTGGCACACTCAAAGAAACTTTGGTTACCTGTTTTATACTCCACGGAGAACGACATTAAACGCCCTCTACTGGCTATACGTAATGCGCCATCACGCTGCATTTCTAATCATTTGCATATCTTCCCGACATGTACCTTCATGCGAAGTTTCGTTACGATCCCGCGATTATTTCTGTGTGCGCTAATTTTTTTGTCCATTTGTGTATATTATATTAAAATAAATATGCCCAAATGTATTTTATTTTGCTTCCTTTTTCAGTAAATTGATACTTTTTAAAAATAATCTTCTATTTTCGACTTTTCGATATACTCGACCCCCAACGTAGGGTTAGTTATGCCCCTCTAGGGAGGCGCATTTCACAGTTTGAGAAACGCTGCATTAAAAGTATTCATGACAGATGAGGAAAATGCCAAAACTTCATATTTTGTCGTTATTTTGGTCATTTGAAACATTTTCGATATTTTGGGACTTGTTAAAATTTAATGATACTGTAAATGGAGTGACGATAAATCTTTACTAATATTATAAAAGCGAAATTTTTTATGTGTGCATGTATGTTTGTTACTCTTTCATGCAAAAACAGCTGAATGGATTTTAATGAAACTTCACAATAATATAGCTTAAGCATCTGAATAACACATAGTCTATAATTTATAAAGATATTGTGTAAGTGTCCAAAATATAATGTTAATTGTCAAGTAAGAAGGAAAAAATTCTGCCATCTGCAAGCTATTCTGGTGTGCGCTGCAAAAAAAGCCCACACAGCATATATTTATATTTTATGTGTGAAGCAAAACTTTCCCTTTTTGTTTTGTCTACTCCAGGTGCTTGTTTCTAATTTATCGCTTTGATCAGTGTAATCCCTTTTTTTTACGGAATAAAACTAGATTTCGTAGGGAGAGTTTGTGTTAAGTCTCTCTTTATTTGAATAGCTACTATTGATTTCTTTTTCATGTGTAAGCCATTATCACTAAAACAGTGAATCATAAATACAATAAAAATTGATAATTTATTTCTATGCACGTTTTTTTTAATTATTTTATTAAGCACATTGGGAATTAACAAATTAATTGATCCTTATATCAAAATAAATACTTTTATCCTTCCTTATTTACTTAAAGTAGATAAACTTTGTCTTTCACATTACATCATTTGGAGAAATTTGCATAATTTGTTTTGTGTGGTTAGTAGTAACAATTATAACGCTATAATTTTAATTGAATATGCAGAATGACTGGCATTTTTTAAGTAAAAAGAAATAATAACGACTACTGTACTGTATTTTTTTGGAAGTGTAGAAATAGTACCTACTAAGAATTATACCCACTTGGCGTAAGTCTAATCTTTCCCAAAGCTCTAATAAAGCTCGAGCTATGGAAGTAGCTAAACAGTTGCCAACTTGACTCTATCACCAACATTTCACTATGTTTCTATTGAATCACCATTATAATGTAAGGAATGGCATTGCGTGCGAATATTACAATTTTAACCTAAAATACAACAAGTAAAGGTAACGCATTACGCTTCCAGATATAAATTATTTACATTATTTTTAAGCTTTTATTACACAAAATTGTGTGTATTTACTTTTGCTGAGAAAGAGATCAGTTTAGGAAGGTGTTTTAAAAGTCGACCCACTAGAGAGTTACAGAGAGTTATAGATACAAAATCCTTTTTTATCACAGGGGGGTACACTTTTTACGGGGGTATTAGATCTACAGACTTAAAATTTACAACAAACATGGTTTTTTTTTTTTGTTTTGTTTAGCTGAGATAATACAAAAAACATTTTCCTGTTGTTTGCAATTCACGTAAGATTAATAAAAAAACATCCTTCAATCTGTAGCCCGGTTTTGTTTTCAATTCACTGATGCGAAGAACAGGTATACCAATAGTACTTATGTTAATATCCTTCATTGCCACAAAAATAGATTTGAAAGTTCATAAACATAAAAGCAAACTCTTATTTATAGTGAATAAATAGCAAAATATACTCGAGTAATACGAATACTTCCACTATTTATCGACCTTCATTACATGCGAAAAAACCAGCAAACGGAAAAATTCACGTCTGAAACAAAATGTTTTATTCATGACGTGTTTCCAGGCCGCGAGATGATGACGAAAAGGAACGTAAATATCTCATCCCGGGAAACAAATCAGCCCAAGACATTCGGAAAAATCGGTATTCAACGTAGCATATTTGCAACAATTTGCTTAACGCCATATCGGGCGAATTTTCAATGGGCTTTCCTTCTTGTGAGAGTTTGTGAGTCTATAAAATACTTCTAAAAATATCCGACTACGTTCGGAGCCATGTTTTTAAAAACGCGCATAAAGGGAAAATTTTCATGATATTTATGTCACTTAGATTAGAATACATGCAAAAAATTGTTTGGAACATTTTGAAAAAAAAAATTTTTTCAATTTTTTGGCAAAAAAAACAGAATAATCTTTTTCAAAATGTTCCCCTTTTTACAAAAAATTTCAAAAATTTAAAAAATTTTGTGTGTGTTGGCATATAAAGTAAACATTCCAGAAGTCTGAACTAATTTTGAAAATTCACATTATTTTCAGAAAATTAAAAGATTATTAAAAATTATAAAGGTTTTTTTTTTAAATTGCCCCCCTCTGTTTTAAAAAAATATGGTAAACCCATTCTAAGTTATATATTTCCTTCAGAGTCTTTGCAGAGGCCCGAGCTTTTAAGGCAAAATATTATTATAATAGAAGTTTTTTTCCAAAAGGAGAATTTTTGAAAGGATCATTTATGTTCTTTTTTTGTAAAATTTTTTAAAAAATTTTTATTTAAAATTATTTTAAAAAACAATTTTATATACCATTTCAACCCAAAGTGACACTAAACATCATAAATTTTTCCCTTTTTCCTTTTAAAACCCGGTTGGCAGTCGGATCCTTTAAAAGAAATTGAAAATATGCCTGAGTTTTGACATATAACCCCTTTATTTTTTTGAATTATAAAAATTTTTTTTTTCCTATTAGTTAAAATTCTTTTGAACAAGCCCATTCTCCCATAAAGATATCAATTTGAATTTTAGACTTAACGAATCGGACTTTAAACAGTGTTTCCCAAAACTGGGGCGCCCCCCTGGGGGCGCGAAAAAACCTTCAAGGGGCGCAGCTTTCGAAAAAAAAAAGGTTTAAAAAAAATTTTTTCTGGAATGAAAAAAAAAAAAAATTTTAATAAAAAAAAATACGATTTCATTGATATGTTTTATTTAACGGGAAAAAGGGTTCAAAAAAAAATTCCTTTGAAACCCATTATTTCCTTTTGCCCTTCAAATAAAAAATATTTTGTTTGCTTTGCTGTAATCCTGATGATTTTTTAGGCTTTTTCTTTTAACCTAAATTATTACTTTGCTGGTTTGAACTTCCGGTAGGTTACCCTTTCCCTTTTTTTTTTGGAAAGTTGTATATTATATAATTCTTTCCCCTTTTTTTAAACTGTGAAAGGTTTTTTATGATACATGGATGCTATTGAGCACTTTAAGGTTTAAATTGGGGATTTTTTTTTATAGTATACAAACTTTAAATCAAAATCCATTGCGTTTTATTTTTACCAATATTGCAAAAACCCCAAAAAGCAGCTTAAGGGGAGCTAAATGAGTTGATACCCTTCTTTTTTTGGGGTGGCAAACGTTTTTAAATCTTAAGGTCTTGTTCAGCCCGAGTTCCCCGGCCCGCCCTATTTTCAAAAATTTTTTGCATCTGCTTTTTTCCCCTAGAAAACAATTGGATGTTTGATGTTATGGTTTATAAATGAAATGAGCAGAATATAAAAAAATTTGGGGTTCTGTGACTTAAAAGGTGGGTAAAAGGAAACCTGAAATAATGCTAAATGGGTTTTGGAAAAAAATTTGAGAAAATCAAAAACATAAAACGAGGAAAAAATTTTGGCTACTTGCATCGAAAAAAAAGAAGCCATAAGTGCCCCCAAAAAAACCCTTCCCCCGTCAAATAGCACAAGCAAGAAAAGTTCAACAGGATATTTTATTCAAGGACATTTTACAATAACGTGAAAAAAATGTGACGTTTTGTTTTGCAAAAAACTTTCCTTTTGTTAGCAAAATTCGGATTTGTGTCCTATTAAAGGTACGTTTTAACAATTTAGTTCAGTTTTTTGGATATTTTCTCAAATTAAGAAAGACAAATAGAAAAATCCTTGAAATAGGTAAGTATATTTTCTCTTAGTTAAAATTTTTACTAAAGGGTGTGATTTTTATCTTGTATTTTGAAAATAATTAAAAAAAAAGGGGTGAAAACCCCCCGCGACCATTAACGTTAGTATCAGTGCACCCTGATCCCGGACTTTCTCGCTTTAAATTTTAAAAAAAATAACACAATTATTCATTAAAATTTTATATTTTTTTTATTATAACATTTATTCTAAATGCTAATTCTGCGAGGCAAAAATTAAGTTCATTAAAAACCGTTCAAAATATACATTTCAATAAATCTTTTTACTTTTTTGTATCATTGTCATGCACTTGGTTTTACTCTCTTTAAAATTAAGCTATTATATCAAGAATAATATATTATCATTTTTTAAAAAATAAACTCGTTTATATATATATATGGTGGGTACTTCAGCCATTTAAAGAACAATTTTTAAAAATATATTGACTTTTGGGTTTCTTGAAGAAAAGTTTTAAAAGGAAGGTAAAATTAGAAATTGACCTCAGGGGTTTTTTTTAATATATGCCAATCTATATTTTGTCTTAAAGTAGCCATCCCCGGATTCAAGGTAGATGTTAAAATGGTAATAATATACAAATGCTTTTGTGTTTTCATTTGGTTCAGCATCTACCTCATCAGAATTAAAAAGAGTGATTTATTCAAAATTGCCCTTTAATTTCGCCCTTGGATGTAAATTTTGAATACCCTTTTTTTCGGCGGTTGAGGCCTTCAAGTATTTTGAAATGGACCCCCAACCCATTCGTAACTTTATCAATTTCCCCTCGTCTGTGCTTGTTGATGTTTTATTATCGTCAAATCCCCCGGAGATTTAAAATATAATGTTTTGTTTTAATCCACTGCCGTAAATACTTAATACCGTGAATTACAATTAACGCGTGAATTATGAAATGTACATTCAAAGAGAGATTGGGTAATGATTCGTAGACTATAGAATTTACGAAGTACAGCATTTTACATGTTTTGTGCAGACGTCTGTTGGGTTGCCTAGATTCACATGAACGTTCGCGAGAATCCGGGGTAATGGATATGATAAAAAGCAATATAGATTGGCTATTTTTTGACATTTGTACTTTTTGAAATGGATCTTGAAGGAAATAAATCTTTAGTTAAATATTATTTTCAATCTGTTTCAATTTAAAAATTAGAGAAAAAAAAAAAAAATAAACCAATTACTTAAAATTAAAAAATTTTCTTAAAATATATATTCTTAAATAACATATATAAAAAATTTAATACTTATCTTATTAATACTGAATTGAGAACAAGTTTAATAAGTATTAGCGACTTCCATGGGCTTGTATTGCAGATAAAAGTTTTTCAAAGTTTTTTAGAAATTGACCCTCTGAGTTCTTTTTCTATATTTAGCTGGTATCTATATTTTGTCTTCTAAGCAGCCACCGCAATTTGCAATATGTTCCAATTTAAAAATAAGAGAAAGGAAAAATAACATAATAATTATCCTATTACTTAATTTTTTTTGCTTAAAAGTAACATATATACAAAATTTAATACTTATGATATTAATTTGTACGGTTTATAATTAAGATCGTGTATTGTAGGTTTAGCGTCAAAGTGCATTATTATTGCATTCAGTAATTTATTAATGTATAAGGGGGCGCGATAAAAATTGTGATTGAAAAGGGGGTCGCCAGTATTGAAAGTTTGAGAAGCACTGCTTTACAAATACAATTCTAAAGAATAATTTGCTTTTGATTTTACGTGGGGGGTTGCAAAACGTAAAGTAACAAGACCTCTGATGGTGTACAAAATATCCGAAAGTATAATTTTTATACCATGGCATTGTTTTGGTAGTGGCATTTTCTCAAGAGGAAAAAATTAAAGAAAAAGTTATATATAAACTATTTTTTAAAACAAAAATTGGCCTTGAAATCAATTTTAATCAAGTAAATATGAGAACTCAAAAAACTTAAAACATAAGCAAGCAGAAAGGATTTCAACAATGAAAATTGAAATTAATAACCATTTCATACTGAAAGAGTTGATTTTGCTCAACAATATTTTTAATTTATTTAAGAGTGAAAAATGCTTTAAAATGAAACCGAAACCAAAACCTAATCTCAGAAAACTTGAAACATCTTGAAAACTTGCCTTTGATGTTTAGATGATTAAAAAAAGTGTACACAAAAAATAGTTCCTAAATACATCAGACAACGATAGACTGAATACTGGGGATAACTGTGCGGAATGACATAAGTCATCGACGCAAGTGGCCTGAATGGAAGACTACATTTTTCCTTTTGAAAAGGATGATAACTTAGTTTTCCACATCCCACAAATGGTGGGTCAAATTAGATACATAAATATGGTATCTAATATATAATTGTCTTTGTAGATTTTAGTGTTTACAAATTATACTTTATAAATATCATATGTAATGTGATATAAAAAGAAATACAAAACATAAGATATTCTACTTTTGAATACGGCCCAGTGGACGACGTGTCATTTGATCTGATTGTGATTTCAAACCTCAAGGTCCATTTTCAGTAACTTGTACAATTCTCACCCAACACCAGTTAAAAAAATAAAGTAAAAAGTTTAATTTAAGGTATCCGACTACGTTCGGAACCGTGATTTTTCAAAAGCTTATATATAAATGGGTAATATTTATATTTAGAGTCACTTAGATTAGAAAACGTATATAAAACTGTTTTAAGAATATTATTACTATAAAAAATTATTTAAGTACAATATTTTGACAAAAAATTAACATAGAATGACCCATTTTCAAAACATTCTCCTTTTATGAAAAATGCTTCCATTACAATAATATTTTGCCTGTTTACATCTCAGACCTCTGTACAGAAGCTGAACTAGAATTTTGAAATATATGACTTAGAAGTGGATTTATCCATATTTTACTACCACAGAGGGGAGCAATTTTAAAAAAAAACGCCGATAGTTATTTCAATGTGTGATAACTATGAAAATAATGTGAATTTTTCAAAAACATCCTAGTTTAGACTCTTTGGAGAAGTCTTTACTTTATATAAGCAAAATATTATTATTATAGAAGCATTTTTTATTAAAGGAGAATATTTTGGAAAAAAGGTTATTCTAAGTTAATTTTTTGCCAAAATATTGTATTTAAATAATTTTTTTTGTCAAAATGTCCTTAAAACAATTTTATTCATGTATTCTAATCTAAGTGACACTAAATATCATGAAAATAATCCATTTATAAGCTTTTTTAAAATCATGGTTCCGAACTTAGTCGGATACCTTAATTGGTTGTTTTAGTTTAATCTTAGAACAAAGAGGACTATGGGCAATGATGTTCATAATTTAGAATCTTTATTTAATGCCAGAGATGAACCCAAACTGTTACTACCTCTGAACTACGCATTGCAATATCGGGCCAAAAGTTCATTACGGGCACTCGGTATTTTTTTAGATCTGGTCTTAATACCAGGATACTGGTTTTAATACCGGTAGTAGAATTTTTAGAAAAAGAAAGAAAACATAGGTGTTTTTTTGTTTTGTTTTAATTGTCTGTTTTATTAGAGTGTAATTATCACAAAAAACAATTTGTAACTTATAAATTATAGCAGTATATAAAGAATCATAAAAGTGTAAAAGAACGTCTTATTTATTTAAATTACAAAAAAAATTGGAATAATCATTATTTAGTCTGTGATCTTCATCATATAAATAATGAAACCAAAACCGAAGTATTGTCAACTGATTTTCTTTGTTCTTTAAAGTTATTATTCATTATTATGTGGGTTATTATTTATGAATAAATATATAATAAAATTTCTTAACCCTAAAGTATGATATGCAAATACAATGTGAAAAACAAACTCACCAATTTTGAATTTATCGAAATATTACGCACTTTTTTCACAACTACAACCTTGTTTTCACAGATGCGAATATCAGACTACGAATTCAGCTCGTATGCAGTATCGCTCTGAGTTGTAATAGGACAGTTTTGGCCCTCCTTCTTGGATGATTTACATACTTTATCACTTCTCTTAATTGTACGATGCAACTTTGTATTCACAGTCTAATTAACCGGGCACTTCTTGATCAGAGTATGTCATACTCACCGTCTAACTTTTTTCAACGCTCCTTCTAAGTTTTTTTTTCTCGTGCAGCTGACTTTAAGGTCACATATTTTGAGGGGCCTTAGCTTGTAGGCGAATTCAAAATGTATATTTCCGAATACCGCCTCTTCGGGTATGTCATACCCTACGCATGAATCACCGTTACAGTTCTGAATGCATGAGCACCTTTAAAATTTTCTTTATGCTATGAATAATTATTGTATTTATGATGAAGAAATGGGATATTTAAGTTATTTAATTGATACAGTATTTAATAGATATAGTACAACCGTATTTTCGGATGAAGAAATTTTCTCCTCGGTTATGATGAAGAGGAATCAAATGATGAAGAGTATAACAGCAAGTATGATTCCTCCACTGAAATCGATCCAGATTTAAAAGAGTGAGACACTGTTGAAAATAAATGTTTTATATGTACATTTGGGAAGAACGTAATTTTAAAGGAGACAACTGGTACACACATATTACCCACTTTCAGATGAACTTTTGAAAAAAAATTAAAACTATCGCTGGAACAATAAGAGAAAATGAAAAAAGAAATTCCAAAATTTTTGAATTCAAAAATAGAAGTTTACTCCTATATGTTTTGTTTAAAAAATATACAGATTAAAAAAAATTAAGATCCAGTGAAAACATCGCATTCATAGATTATAGGAGTGTATAAACAATGTACTGAATGCCCTTATAAAAAGAACAGAAAAATTAAATTTATGTGTGAAAAATGTAATAGACTCACTGTATTTCCTACTTTTCTTCCTTTTTAACTTTTGTATACAGATTTTGTGGTAAAAAAAGAATGTAAACACTTTTGGGTATGTGATACCCTGTGCGAGAACCTTCGATCGTTTCGGGGTTAGTTTAGCCCGTTTGGGAGACATAAAAACAAAAACGTATACTATTTTGCTATGTTGGCGATCCCTAATCATATAGTGGAAGCAATTTAAAAAATTTTTGTAAACACACACGCACACTAAAAAAAAATAGAATTTAAACTTGTAAATAACGATATTATAAAATTATACAAATGGCTCAAAATGCCGGTATTCGGTATCCCGGTATTGTAATCCCTACTCTGAACGTATACATCATACATGCATATCGGATGACTTTAAAGTTCATATGAACTTAACAGCATCATGCTCATTATTCAACGAGATGTTATTCGTAATATCAGGTCTAGAACTCACGATTTTACATGAATATCGTTGTAAAAGTAGCTGGAGATCATGACCTTGAGGTCTTCGGAATCCTATCAATTATACTCAAATAATAACTTTAAGAATTATTAGCTCAAAAAAAATTCATTATGTTCTTGAAATTTTTTACACTAAAAAAAATGACGTAAACATAAACAACAACAAAAAATAACTTGAAAATCGCTCGTTTCTAAACCTGATCAAAGGTAATGAACTAATCAGCTTCGTCTATGATGAATCTGTTTAAAAGATGACAAGTCTAATATATCAGGGCTCTGATCATGACTTGCTCAACATGAATCAACATCCTGAGACAGAAACCTCAAGGTAAGCTTTCGATTAAGCTATCATTAAAGCTAAATTGATCTGACCTTGAACGCTTTTCACACTACAAGCAATTTTGTTGAGTTATCTGATTCTTAGAAGTAAACTTGCGATAGAACAGAAAATTAAAGTTTGCAAAGAGTTCGAAGTTTGAAGAGTTTCATTTCACCTGCTAGTAGAATGTAATAGAAATTTATTTTTTGCCAAAGCAGACATTTTCAAAGTTCTCATGACAAACAATCTTGCATTATGTCACATGCATATGTATACACATATAACTTTTAATATACACTATTTAGGAGTACAAATACGATTGGATACTAAAGATTAAAAAATATAATTTAAGTTTTGGAAACAATAAAGTGATGGATGCTGCAATACGATAAACATTGCAGACTAAGGACTGCTTTATAAAAAAATGGGGTTTAACCAGTTTTATAAAAACCATCCTTCTCCCTTTCTGTTTATAATACTAATCAAAATCATATGGAATTTTATGGACAGAACTTGTAAATTAATCCATTATATTAATAAACTTGGAAGCCCAGTGGCTGAATGGTATTGCATTGCACTTCCATACCACAGGTACGAGGTTCAAACCCAGAGATGGGAAAGGTCGATTCAGCCTTTCATTCCTTCAGTGGGTCGATAACTTAACACTGGGGGTTTCGCGCCAGACTGACCACCTGACTGGAACCTGCTCATGCACCTGAGGGCCCAAGGTCACGTATACTGAGATGGGCACAGTAGACCTTGACCCTCATGGGCTGTTGTGCCATTGAGTTAAGTTATTAATAAAACTACTTAGCTAAAGAAAAATTTACTTAAATGCTTATATCATGCTCAAATCAAAGAACAATAACCTAGTTATTGCCATTTTCAATGATCTAAATACAAATTCAAAACCAGAAAAATAAAGCCCTGTTAATAAAAATATCAAAAAGTGTGAACATTATATTTATTAAGACATTATACAGTAAAAATAGGGTGTAAAAATTAAATTCTAGGAATAATATTAAAAATACTTTTGTAATGTAACACACACACAGAATATGCTAAAAATTATTTTGATATACATTACTTTTATGAACTACAATATCGCCACCTAATATTGCCTGAAAAGGAAAGTATTTAAATATAGAGAACCCGGAACTATGAAGTTTTACAGTAAATTTGTTAATAATAGCACAGGGGTACAAAATTAAAGTTTCGGAAAAATATAAAAGATGTTTTCAGAGATTTTTGTATTATTTAGTGTGCTGATTTAGAAAATGACTTCCATTTTTTCCTATCACGTCAGAAATTTTGTAAAATCGATATCAATATTTTTGCTAAAACCCTATTTGAAAAGGAATTTTCTTGAACAATTTGGCAATAGTGGTTTTTATTCAGTTAAATCTATGTAAATATTGGTTCTCAGTGAGCCAAATTAATTTCTCAGCAATTAGATGAAAACCATTGTTTCTAGACCTCACAGGCTGTCTTTGATCGGGAGAAAAACAAGAAATTTCGTGAAATTTTATGCATTTTACAATCAATTATGGCGTAATTTCTAAAAGAAACTCACCAACACACTATTTAAATTTGTTTTTAATAAGGTATTTGCGTAAAATAGACGATTGACCAAGAGCAAAAAAATTATGCTTGTGTACATACAAATTTGAAGCATATTTTAAAATGTGCAAGAAAGCAAAACAAAGTTTCTCTCTCGGTAAGTTATTTTTTTCCTTTGAAACTTCTTTTTAATGTTCTTCTTTTATATTAAATCTCAGGCCTATCTCGTTTAACATCCAACAATAGTCGGCTAGCATGTTCTTGTCCATTCTTCCTTGATATTTGCACCCCATGTCTTTGATACCTTGATGGAACCTTTCCCCCTGTTCTTCATTGACTAAGCCTAAATTTTTTTGGGGGAAGTCCACATGTGAGTGAAGGAAATGTATTTTCACACTCATGGAGCAACATCATGGCCGGCTCTAGCAGTTTTGTCTCCCGGGACAAAAATGGAAAATGCCACCCCTCTCTTCAATGCACACAACCCCCCTCTCTCTCTATATATATATATATATATTATTTTAAGTCTTACAAAATTGAAAATAATTCGAAATTAAGGACATTATTACTTGTAATTATTTCAAACGAGTGAAATGTAAGAGAAGGAACCATTCATTTAAGCAGGCCAATTTCTTCCAAAAATAGTCTACTGATGGGGGGATACAAGCGTTTATTTTAACTTATAGTAACTACACTCAAGACTAAAATAAAACATCTCCTGTGCCTTTCTATCAACCAAAATCTCTTATTACCCTTGTCTCCTTTTGGATAGCTGATACCAGACATCGTAAGGGTAAAAGGAATGTTCATTGTGACCACACTCAGGAATGGGGAAAAAGTTACTAGTGAAAGATGTGGGAACATATTAAACTTCATACTTTGACATATATTGTAGCCTCGAACCCTTCAAGTTTCAACATAAAAGAAAACTGTCATTAAATATAGAGAGTACAAAATGAAAAAAAAAACAAGATACGTTAAATAATATACCAAATTCACACCCAATAATATTCCAGGAAATATATCAAATTTTTTGTCACAAAAAAATATTCTTCAATTTTGATCCAAATGCCGCCCCGGGCAGGGGTCCGGTTTCTTCGGCCCTAGAGCCACCCCTGGCAACATAACTCGTGAAATTTCTCCAGTTTGTTGATTGCAATTCTTTTACAGTCAGGATTCTTGCAATTCCCAAAAAACTTTCTGACGACACCTTTGAAAAACTCATGCTTCATTTTCCTTTTGCTGTCATGTAAGTCTCAAATTCGTTATATCCTTCATAAGCTTGCAAATATGTGGACCAACAAAGATTCCCTCGGTCTCAACTTGACTTCGAATATGTATGGAAATTTATTACAACCCAGTTGGAGGCAAAGGCACTGGAATATTAGGACCATGAAGAACGAGGAGTATGGCCGAAGGAATAGTATCAGGATAAGATATCAGTTTTTCATTTTTGAGGTTATACCTATGGATAAGATAAGATGTAATACAATAAAGGAACAATCATGAGAGTGGTCTTTCGGCTTCCTCTATGTCATAGAAACTCCAAATAGTACGGCAGTCTTCTTTCCTTTGATCCAGAAGCGTAGATCGTTGTGGCTCTTTACACAGATTTTATGATGAGCCCATGATTTGACTTGGTCTCCAAGTTTCATGCCAAAATACGCAAGAAAAGTTGTTTTACATGGTCATGGTCTGTACTGCTTCTAATGCGATTTTTAATGAAAGCCACGGAGGGAAGAAATTCAACACTGTAAAAAGTTTGGTAAATGTGTATAAAAATCCAAGTAAAACTAAATTTTTCAAAAGAAACGTGATGTGATGGAAAATTTTCATTATTATTTCTGAAATCAGCACCAAAAATACATTAAGTTCAACTGTCACTGCTCTTGTATTTGTTTTCATTGTAACCCTGTGTAGCAAAGATTTAATCTAAAAAAAAAGAATTTAATTCACGCAATTTAGAATTTCTTTATATAGATAACTATTAACAAGATTCTTTGGGTATTATTTTATTTATACAATATACAATTAAATTTTTACGATTTTTAATATTTTCTGAAATTCTTGAAAATAGGAATCCTTTACGTTGCGCGTAATTGTTAATAACGTTTCGGAAAATTGAAAAATGCATATTATTTTCCCAGGGAGGTATTTTGCTATCACAAGATATTAAAGCTTTTTGCTATTTACCGTTTTTCAAGAGAACGAAGAAAAAAAGAAATTTTTGAAATAAAATACAAACTAGTGTATAAATCAAAAAAAAAAAATTAATAAATTCTTTCTGAAGAAGGAGCAATATAATGATAGAAGAAAATTCCATATTTTTCCTTCTTTTGAAGGCATATGGGATTTCCTCAAATCTAACTATCCTGATTTGAGAATTTTACCACAAAACCCGCGAATTCTAAATGACTAGTAGATTGAATTAGAGCTTTAAATAGTATATATCAATCGATTTTTTCTCCATAACGGGCTGCATATTGGCAAACTAAGCGTAGACACTGCAAGTCTAAAAGTGAGAGCCATATCATGGTGGCGGTCCTCGCTACCAAATTTGGCCGCTTGAATTAATTTCAATTTAAGCTCTCGTTGGATACTAAATATTGCAGTGATTTAATTTTGCCGTGAGTACCATAGCCAAATTGATACTCAAGGAATCTTTTACATGCCACATAATTATATGACATGCATACCTACCATTCTATCGACTCCAGCCGGGATCGAGCCCTCAACTTAAGGCTTACGAACCGGACATGCTACCTCTAAGCCTCTATTGTTATATTGTAAAACTTCTTTATTTATAAGGTGACCACATTTTTTTTACAATGAAAAGGAGGACGAAAAATTTAAGGAAAAATTACTACTTAAATACATGAAACGTTTTATGAATACAAACAAAATTATGCTAATTACGTTTACTTCTTGTAAACTGTTATTTAAAACGAGTATTTTTCCATTGAATGAATTTTTTTTGTCAACATATCATTTTTTAATATATCGGAAAATTCGGGCAAAAAATATCCTTCATACTGAATTTTACGGTAAGCACTGTAGCTAAAGTATTAGCATTCAATTTTGATTTCTCACTAGTCACTTCACAAAAATCATTACCAACTGAAAAAACCTCTTTCAACTGCTGTACTAGTTCCAGGGCAGCACAACGTAAATTCAACAAGAATACTTACATTTTCATATGAAATGTGTCCATTTTTGAAATGGTTTAAGTAATTTCACCCATCTTTTACCAATTTATCAGCATGTTGATTTTCCAATTGTTCTAATTTATTAGAATTTAAATATACATTCAGTCTTCTTTCTACTTCAAACAGACAATTGTCATTGATTTTATTGATTATCAGACATTTCTTTCGATAAAAACTCAACGTAATTTTCTATATCTGCCCAATTTACATGAGACAAAGTTAAAAAATACCATTGAAAACTGTTATTTCCTGTGATATTTATTCCAGACCATTATTAGACATTTTGGAAATATGCTTGGTTCATCTCTGAAAATAGAGATTAACAGACCAATTCTAAAATATTGAAAAGGAGGACACTTTTCGAGGAAGGACAGAACCTATAAAAGGAGGACTGTCCTTCCTAAAGGAGGATGGTTGGTCACCTTATTATTTACAACCTTTCAAAGACAATAATAACTGAAAATGATTGTTTATTTATTAATTTTATAAAATTGCATCTATATATAGATAAATCAAAATAAATATGCCGACACAATAAGTTTACGAAAAACATCTAAGTTATTATTGACGTAAACATTAAACGCCGGCAGGAGGCAAAACTATTCAGTTATGAGAACTAATACGAGTGCATATATACACACAGGCAATTACCACTTCACGGAACGTTCGAAACAAGTGACTGTTGGAATGAAGATATAAGTTCGCATCATTTTAGAACGTCAACGGTTGCTTCTAATCAATCTTTATTGAAGCGAACTCGTTGCGCGCCGAAATTGATGAAATGCTGTCGTCAACAGTTCTCTCCGTCATTAAGCGAAATTCGATTTGTAACGGCCAGCACTAATCATTATGCTTATTAGAAGTTAGCATTCATCAAAAGGACTGATATCTCATTCGTATTCGGCTGAATGGTTCGCTAATCTATAGAGTTTCTGAGGGTTCCCTTTCCCATACGCCTTTCTTAAAGCTTTGCGAAGAAAATATACTGTATTATTTTTTTAAGAAATCGAATATAATTATGAGTTAATAATTTTATATCCATTATTGATTCGTATATTTTGTTTATTTCTTCGCTTTTTCCCTTAGCAGTTCGCTTTAAATATATATTTGATGGATTGTTTAATAACTGCACATTATAAAGCAGTAGTCTTCAAACTTTTTCAACTCCCGGAACCCCTAGAAGGTGCTTTAGTGCAATCCCTAGAACTGGAGAGTGTTTTCGTGGAATCCCTAGAACTAGAAAGTGTTTTCGTGGAACCCTATTCCATGCACATAAATACTTCGAAGAATATATCTCAAAATAATATTTTAAGTAGATCAGCATGTTATTGGTACTTAATATAAAGTCGGTTAAAAAAGTAGGGCAATTATTATTAAAAAATTCTAATCTAATTTTTTATGAGTTTAAAATTTTATTTGTAATATATGCAATAATTTTAAATTTGTGTTTCAAAAAGTGTACCATTTAGTAATGGGCATTATGATTTAGGTTCTTTCCCATAGTCTAAGTCTTAGAAATATACTGATTATTAAAGAATTCGAATATATATTATGAGTTATAATTTTATATATTATTGATTTTTTTTCGCTATGTTCCACAGTTCGTTTAAATATATATTTGATTTAAACACAAGTTCTGAAGGGCATTAAAATGTTTATAGCTGAGTGAGAAATCCCGTGTGTTTTGCATGAATTTGAAACCTAAAATTTAGAGAAGCTGTTCTTGCTTAAATTTAGATTTTAACATCGAATACATTGATACGTTGTTTCCTTTCCTTCACATTATAGCACTTTTTATTACAAATGCAAAAAGGTACATTTTCCATTAGAAAACTATTTAGTTCTCAAAAACATTGTGCTAGCTAACAAGTATAAAACTATCTCGTGAAACCCAATATAGTAAACAATAGAATATTCGTAATCTAGTAGGAAGTAAATATATAAAGGTAAAAAGTTTTAATGTTCTTTTATTATAATAAAAATTTGAAAAGCGCTGCAAAATAAAGTTAATATATAAAAACAATTTTCAGTTTTAATTAATATAGGATGAGCTTAAGGTTCTTGTAACTATAAAAACTTCATAGAAAACATATTAATCCATTTTGCATACATAGTTATTTCTAATCGATTTGTTTATTGTGGCTCATGGAACCTCTGGGTTATGCTTTGTGGAACCCCAGGGTTCCGTGGAACAGTTTGAAAACCACTGCTATAAAGCAACAGGAGGGCCTTTGGCTATGATCTTCCGAACTTCGGTCAAGTTATAAAAAGACGACAACAGATTTGGTACCCCTCTCGAAATTATCTCTCTATAAATGGAAGAATTTGAGTCTCAAATAGATTTAACGACATCAGCCTCTTAAAAAGCGGACCTTCAGTTCTAACTGGGACTCAAACCTCTAACATGAGTATAATCACAAGGTACCGTGGCCACAGAACTGTTGATTTAATGGTTTGAGTGGCTGGACGTATCTTTGTGCTAACCCTCTTCCTAGATTTCACATTGAGTTTCATCCTCAAAGCTTTAATGTGCAAGGACCACTGCTAGTGTCCTCAGAACTCTTCAGACTTCAGTCAAGTTATAAAGATGACAACAGATTTGGTACCCCTCTCGAAATTACCTCCCTCTAACAACAGGAAGACTTTAAGTCTCAATAGATTTAACGTACATCAGTCTCTCTACAAAGCGGGCCTTCAGTTACACTGGGACTCAAACCCGTGACATGAGTATAACCACAGGGCTACCGGAGCCACGAGAACTGTTGGATTTAATGATTTGAGTGACGTGGACAACATTTGTGCTAGCCCTTCCTCCTCTAGATTTCCACATTGAGTTTCATACTCAAAAGCTTTAATGTGCACCAGGACTACTCTAGTGTCCTCAGAACTCTTCAGACTTCAGTCAAGTTATAAAGACGACAACAGATTTGGTACCCCTCTCGAAATTACCTCCCTCTAACAACAGGAAGAATTTGAGTCTCAATAGATTTAACGTACATCAGCCTCTCTAAAAAGCGGACCTTCAGTTACACTGGGACTCAAACCTCTAACATGAGTATAATCACAAGGCTACCGTGGCCACGAGAGCTGTTGGATTTAATGGTTTGAGTGGCGTGGACGACATTTGTGCTAGCACCTCCTTCTCTAGATTTCCACATTGAGTTTCATCCTCAAAAGCTTTAATGTGCACCAGGACCACTCTAGTGTCCTCAGAACTCTTCAGACTTCAGTCAAGTTATAAAGATGACAACAGATTTGGTACCCCTCTCGAAATTATCTCCCTCTAACAACAGGAAGAATTTGAGTCTCAATAGATTTAACGTACATCAGCCTCTCTAAAAAGCGGACCTTCAGTTACACTGGGACTCAAACCTCTAACATGAGTATAATCACAAGGCTACCGTGGCCACGAGAGCTGTTGGATTTAATGGTTTGAGTGGCGTGGACGACATTTGTGCTAGCACCTCCTTCTCTAGATTTCCACATTGAGATTCATCCTCAAAAGCTTTAATGTGCACCAGGACCACTCTAGTGTCCTCAGAACTCTTCAGAAACAAAAGGGGTCATGAGTTCGTGACCATGATCGCTTCTCTCAGTTGAGGACTCGTCTCCAACGCTTACATCAGCGTTGTAAACTATATATAAAAAAAGATGTTTAGTGTTGATTGATTTATGAATTATTTATTACTGTCACATTCAGACACAACATGAGGGATATTGGCGACGGACCTTGTAATCTTGAGTCACGACCAAGTGATAAGGATGGTAATAAATATTAAGGGAATAAATTAATAAATAAACAAATAAAGAATTTTTTTAAAGTAATAAAGTTTAAAGGAGTGGATAAAAAAATTAAAAATAGATTTCTTTAAATTAAAATTTTTTACAGGAAAATATATATATTTGTGGCGGTGTGATATCTGTATAAACTAGTACCAAAACATCACGCGAAGACGATCGTTTGATCGAAGACGCAATACACCAAGTGACGCAACTGCTTACATGCTCGCCACGAATATGGTATCGTTCGTTCGCCTATTCGCCAAATCACTTGCAGGGACGGGGGGTGGTATGTGGCTGTGTGATATCTATATAAACTAGTACCAAACATTACGCGAAGACGATCGTTTTGGTGTGGTGTTTCGTACTAGTATATATAGATATCACACCGCAACATATTAATAAATAGAAGGAATAAAGTGTAAATTTGCAGTTAACAATTAAAAAGTAAATTTAAAAATAATATATTGATGGAGAAGAGAAAAGCGAGTCTTACTCTCTTATCACAAGGTCTCTAGAATTATTAGATTTAACAGAATTGAAATTTGATAAGCATGTTTTTTTTGGTGAGTAGATATCCACTAAGAATGGGTTTCGCAGAAATCGATTTTCAAGTAGAGTTGCGGGGTATATAAAGATAAAAAAAATATCCTTCTTTTAACAATTAGACTGATAGACTCGAAATTTGGCAGGCATATCACTTTTGTTGATTAGGGATCCATAAAAATGGGCTTAGAGAAAATATTTTTTGGGTTGATAATGAGACGTAAAAAATAAATATACTTCCGTTTGAGAAATTCAAATCCTATCCTTTTTAAATCAAGAAGTAAGGGCTATGTGAATGTTTTTCAATACAATCGAAAACTTAATGCCTATACTTAAATATCAATAACTTAAGAACAATATAAAGTCGTACAACATCATATAATACCTAACGAAGGGGGTGTGTAATGTCAAGTACATTAATAAATAAAAGGAATATATTTTTTGCTTTTTATTTAATATGATTAATTTCTAAAATATCTCTCTTTTAAACATTCTATCGTAACTAAGGATATTTTTCTGCTTGGTATGAATAGGAAAGCTACTTTGAATGTCTAAATAGTTATCTTAGAGTTCGAATATATCATACAAATTTTATACTAAAAATAATATTCAAGTATATATATATATATTATGAACTATCATTTACTAGTCTCATAAATAATAAAAAAGCATTTATAGTTGGCTTCAAACCAGTTTTTATATCATCTTTGGCAACATTCGTGTGTGCTATTTTCAATTTTTACAAGACTAACAATTTGATTAATTGTTATATAACTTCGAGGAGTAGATATTCTTAATATTACTTACCTAGTACTCTTTAATACAAAATGCAAGATAAAAAGCACTTCAGTAAACGTGGGCAGAAAAGATAAATGATTGATTTAAAGAAGACGAGAAGTAATAGTTCCTACATAAAATTTATTTATACTTTTAACTTTAACATATCATTTAAACGCTTAAAAATCAATCGTAACCTTCAGTCTAATCTTTATGTTCTCCTAACCAGCTTATCTGTTTATTAAGTAGTTACTAAAACTGACAATTTTGTAAAACAAATGATGGGAAATTTGTAACAAAGAAGAAAGTGTTCTTTTATTTGAAAATAAATAATCAGAGACTGACTTGAAAGACACAATGAGCTTTATTTTGTGATCATTGGTGTTGTTGTGGGGATCACACAGAGGAGGAAACAATATCTTTATGTATAGTGAAAAATATAATATATATCGTATATATAGGTATTATATCGCATTAGTAAAAAGAATTTTAGGTAATGGCCTGTTTTTTCAAAGTACTTTTCATCAAAAAAGATTAAAATTTTTTTTAGAAAATATTTATATCCATGTTCGATAAGGACGTTTTATAACATTATGAACAATTTTGTTAATAAATTTTATGCGTTTAAATATTACTATAAATTGATCATTAGCATCGCTGTAATCCACGTTGCATTGAGTTCACGTAATAATATTGGCCATATTAATCCAATAAACTTAGCTTTATGATAATTAACTAAATATATGCCATTGCAAAACGTAAATTAATTAATATAAATTGTATGTAATTAAAGCACATAAATAGGTTAATTAACCAATTAAATATCTGACGATATATCGTAAATTTATTATGCATATGTAACATATGTTGCTTAAATTTGTAAACCATAAATGGTATAAAAAGTAAATAAATGCTTATGTCATGCGTACAGACAAACTTTTAATGCGTCTAGTGAAAAATAGAAAGTAAATCTCATGACCTGAAAAACTTGATTCCATGTCGATTCTGGCGCCAGCAGTCAATTGGTCATGATCATGAGTTCGTGGCTGTGTGGTGATGTTTTAGTCGATCCGCAAGCTCGAGTTCCGTTTGAACTAAGCACCTATTATGTAGTAAGGCCGATGGATGTTAAATCTGTTGGCGTTGGTGTGCAAGGGGCGAATTGTTTATAAACATTGTATTAAGGAACAACAAAGAAATTTTTTTATTTTTAACTACTTTTTATAATATATAAGTTGAACTTCACAGGAGACTGGATCGATGACGCGATCCTCCGCTCCCTATCCTACGATATTGCTGGTGTTGTTATCTTGGCCTGTTGGAGGAGGAGTGGCTTCATTAAGGCAAGGATCAATGGGGCAGCTGGTTTCGGCTATTGGGATTGAGCATTGCTATTGGTTATAGAGTAAGCTTGCAACTACTTTTTATTAAATAGTACAGTTAATATAAATATGTATATACATATGACATAATCACAACATTAAGTGGTAATTAATTTTTATTAATTATCATTAAAGTATCGTATTGTCATCCAAAACAATCGTGTATATAAAATTTCAGTTGAACTGAATGCTTTAAAACGTGAGAAAAAAACATTTTCAAGTTTTGACACAAGTCGCCAAAAATGATGCCAACGAGGCTGTATTTGTAATTCTTAAAATAATTAGTTTCAATCAATTAATTTTTATTAATTATAATTAAGTTATTGTAGTATCATCTGAAATAATCATGCATATAAAATTTAGGCTCAATTGAGCGCTTTAAAATGTATTTTACTAACGATTGAAAATTCCACGAAGATAAATAGATAAATAATTATATAGAGAGTGTGAGCTAATAGTAGAAATTGAAAGAATGAATGGTAATTACTTTTATAACATAACCTTTATTTTAACGAATTTTACAGATCTATTTCTTTTGATTTTTCCATTGTTTTGCATTACCATAGAAAAATATATAACTCAACAACCGTATAAATAAGTAATTTCCTTCAGTGATGCATTTCTTCCACGACGCATGCGCCTTTCTTTACACCAGTGTGATCTTCAAACTTTTTCAACTCACGGAAACAGCTTGAAAGAGTTTTCGTGGATCCCCTAGAACTAGATGGTGTTTTCATGGAACCCTATCACGCATACATAATTAGTAGAATATATCTCAAAATAATACTTAAAGTAGATCAACATGTTATAGATACTTTATGTAAAGACAATTCAAAAATGTTGCATTTATTATTAAAAAAATTAATAATTTTTAAATACAATTTATTCGTTAATAATATTAAGTTGTGGTCCAAGTGTCACCTACCCATGCAATATATTTAATAACAAAAATATGCTCTTGCTTTTTTTTCTCACGAACTATTGAAGTCTAAAGTCTTTTGAGATGAAATGCAATCACATTATATATTCAGAATTTAATTTGTTTCTTGTAGCCAACAAACGTTGAGAAATATATTTCAGTTAAACGCAATGTTCTGAATGGCATTAAAATGTTTATTGTGTGTGAGAAATATTGTGTATTTCGCATGAATTTGCAACATAAAATGTAGGAGCTGTTCTTGCTTAAATTTAGATTTTCACATAAATTTGTTGATATGTTAAAAAGTTGTTTCCTCTCCTTCAGTATAGGTGTTTTTCTTCACAAATGCAAAAAAATGGATTTTTCATTAAAAAAAACTATTTAGTTTTGCAAGACATTGTGCTATCTAACGAGCATAAAATTACCTCATAAAACCCGAGACTGTAAGAAATAGAATATAGTATATATATAAAGTTAAAATGCGCGTGCGTTTTAATATTCTTTAATTATATTATAATGGGTAGAATGGTCATCGGGGCACATGATCTCCGATGAGGTCAAAATATGAGTTGCATTGACAGATAGACCTTGCCATGTTAGATTTAAAGATTTGAAAAAATTAAGAAGGGAAACAACTATTAAAAATTACAATTAAAAATGATTGCACTCTGAAATTAAGAAAAATTGCTGAGGTCTTTAATAAAATGAAAATAAATTAAGATATAAAAATTTAAGTATCAAAAGCCTGTGTCAGCCTATATTCAATCTCGAAAGAGAATTGAAATCAGCCGACTTGATCTGGATATAACAAGTAACATAAAAAAATAGTTTTTAAGTCAATTCCTACTTAGATCAAAAACGAAAAATTTTATTTTAGCTACTTTTTATTAAATAGTTATAATTAATATAAAGATGTATATACATAGGACAGAATCACAACATTAAGTGGTCATTAGTTTTTTTAATTATCATTAAAGTATCGTATTGTCCTTTTAATTTCAGTCCAACTGAATGCTTTATCACGTAAGAAAAAAAAACCTTTTCAAGTTGTGACACAAGTCGCCAAAAGGGTCGCTAAGTCGCCAACGTGGCTGTATTTGTAATTCTTTAAATAATTAGTTGTAATCAATTAATTTTTATTAATTATAATTAAATTATTATATTGCCATCCAAAATGATCCTGTATATAAAATTTCAGCTCAATTCAGCGCTTTAAAATGTATTTTATTAACGATTGAAAAAATTCCACCAAGATAAATAAATAAATATACAAATATATAAAATAAATAAATATATAAACAGTGCGATCTAGTAGTAGGAATTGAAAAATAGTGGCCAGTGAGTTCGGTAACTGGGAGAACCAAGTACTTCACTGGCCGACGAGCCAATATAGTATTATAATAAAAGTTTAAACAGTGTTTCAAAATAAAGTTATCTATAAATAAAATTTTCAGTTTTAATGGATAGAATGAGCTTTTGATACTTATAACTATGCAAACTTCATAAAAAACGTGGATCCATTTTGCATATATATTTATAAGTTTCTTTCTGATTTTTTATTGTGACTCGTGGAGCCCCAGGGTTCCGTGGAATTCTGTTTGAAGACCACTGCTTTACACGATTGCAAAACAAATATTCCTGATTCATTCCATAAATTTTACATGAAAATACTTCATCACCAGAATTGTTACAGCAAATGAACCAATTAAAAAATTTAAAAATTAAAAGAAACACCAAATCTCTGTCCCCAAACTCGAATGTTTCGCTTACTCATCTAAATAGCATTGAATCATAAAGGCGTGTGAGGAGACAGTGGCCCCACCATAACCCTACATACCCCTCACACACCCACAGAAGTGACGAACACTCATCAAATTACTGGTAATCAGCACCACACGCAGCGGCGGAGTTAAAATAACCACCACACAAGGGTTGTCCGGCTCAAACAAAAGAATAAAAAAGATGACTCGCTTTACAAGCTGTGTGGTGTGATTTGTTCCTTTTGTTCATTACCGGCGAAAACAAAGATGGCGGCGACGAGTAAAAGAGGCCGAGAGTAAAATAAAAAAAAAGAACCGTGGCATTAGAATGACGACAAAGACCAGGGGTTACTGTTGAAAAATTCAAATTAGAGATCGTCTGACTTATCGTGGGGAAAGGGGGAGGGATATCCGTGGGGAATTTAGGGAATTTTTCGTCTGAAGAAGAGGAATTGCTGCCGAGGTGGCGTAATCAACAAGTGATGATATGTGGTGTTTTGTTTTGTTGTTAGGGCATTTCTCTTCGTTTTGTCGTTTGGCCCTTTAATTAAATGTTCCGTTGTGGTTTTTAATTCTGATTTTTTTCCTTTTGGAATGTGCTTAGATTTTTAAGTTTGTATAGATGTTAATTGAAGAAATGTGAAAGCTTGTGCTATATAGTAAAAGTATTGCGTTAAACCTTTAAGATTTTAATCTTTCAGGACTACTTATAGTAAAATTTCAATTTTATAAAGACGGGATGTTTTTAGTTTTAAAATAATTACTGCAAAATCCGGCGTATTTAACGTGCACTTATACTTTAAAACTAATTTTTTTAAATGTTTAGGAATACTCGTAGTTTAACGCGCACCCCCTTTTTTACTAAGAAATCTGAAATGAGCGTGTGCAATGCTCTTATATTTTGAAGTAATTTATTCGAGGCATTACTCCAGGCTTTTGAAAAAATAGCATTCTTCTAGAACTATACAACCTTAAGAGTTCCTAATGTATGTCATTTCTTTCAAATAAATGGTATTATGGTCTATGTAGAAGCCAATTTTTTTTTAATGCTAATCTCTCTTTATTTTTAAAGTTATCATTTTTATACCTGACGTATAACGCGCACCAGTAAATTTCGATCTTTTATTGTGTGTGTAAAAAGTCCGTGTTATATGCCGGATTTCACGGTATACATTTATACAATAAGAGCATATTTAAAAACCATCGGAATTTTATTATTCCTATGCGGGTTTTAAAAAAATACTTATTCTCTAATGAATTTGTTTTTCTTGAACCCAAACTGACTGATTGACTCATAATTTTGAGCAACTGTCAAGAAACGACGACGACACCTGAGTTTATTACCCATTCTCCTAATTTCCTCACTGTGTTAAAAATTTATTTTCACAATTAAGGGTTAGAATTATTTGCATCGCAAAAGCTAAATAATTCGTAAAAATTTTTAAAACTAAGTAGAGGAATTTTTTTTCTTTGGAATGATTTTAGGATTACACAGTACAAGATGTTTCATAAAGAAGTATACACTTTCCAGATGTTGTAAAACAGTAACAGTCAAAGACAAGCACCGTCTCAGTGAACCATAAGTTAGGTGTACTTTTAAAGTTTTTGTGTTGCCCCTTACGAAAGTGAGTAGGCAATACCATGCGTGTCATGTGACTAGTCAGTCAAAATGGCTGTTTTTGCATTGGAAAAAGATTTTTACGTTCGTGAATGAAGCAAAATGAAACGGGAGCCCATTTTTGGGTATGTTTACTGTCTTTGGTTGATGCCACAGTTGTAGGATGACATTGACAATTTTATTCTCCAACTACCTGGTGTACCCGTTCTTCGCACGGATGAATTGAAAAATTACAGATTGAAGAATAAAGAAGTTTTAATGAGTTAATTTTACGTGAATTGCACATTAAACAAAAAAATTTTTTGCATATCTCAGCTGAACAACCAAAAAAAAAAAACATGTTTGTTAAATTTTTGTCTGTAGATCTAATAGCTGATCAAAAGGATTTTTTATTTATAACTCCCGTAACTCTCTTGCAGGTCGATCTTTGAAAACACCTTCTTAAGCTGATCTCTGCTCAGCAAAAGAAACACATTGTTATAAATTTTGTGTAATGAACGCTTAAAATAGTGTAAATAATTTATATCTTTAATATTACTTTCTGTTGTATTTATTTTATGTTCAAATTGTAATCTGCCTCACGCTCCGCCTGTTCAAGCCTTCGCAGTTCCTGGCGCCTGGCGTAGACAAAACAAAATGGGAAAATTTTGCTTCCCACATAAAAGATAGATATATCCTGTCACGGAATTTTTGCAGATGGCAGAATTTTTCCCTTCTTTCTTGAGAATTATCGTTATATTTCGGAGACTTCACACACTATCGTTATAAATTATAGCCTATGTGTTATTCTGATGTATAAGCTATATCATTGTAATGTTTCATTAAAATCCATTCAGTTGTTTTTGCGTGAAAGAGGAACAAACATCCAAACATACTTTCGCATTTATAATATTATTCTTCAATTGAATGGTGCATCACCACACTGGTCGGTCAACGTGTGAGATTACCTCGATGAACATCTCCCTCAACTATGGATTGGACTAGCACGGACTACACTATGCCGCTTACCCAATGGTCATCCAGAAGTCTTGACTTAACATTTTGTGATTTCTTTTTGTGGGGTTACGTAAAAGGACTATGTATTCATCCCTCTCCTTCCTGTTGATCTAGCGGAGCTGAAACAGCGTATCACAACCACTACGGATGGATTTAATTCAGTATCTTAACTCGCGTTTGGAAGGAAATGGAGTGACGTCTCAATGTGTATCGTGTGACTAAGGGTTTGTTTTACTAGTGAAATTTATAGTAAAATGTTGTGTCTCCAGAAAAACATAATCAATTCAGATATTGAAAACAAGGCGAAATATAATTATTACAAAGTCTATGTTTACACTGAATTTCAGGAATAATAGAATGCTCTTCCAAATTAGTTTTTCGTTCACTCACGGAAATGTTATTTTTTGTTTACTTGTTTATTTTCAGGGAGGTGTTATTTTATTTTTGATTTTCGTTAAAATAACGCATCATGCTTAGAAATTATAAAACTTATCGTGTCTTTTTACATCAGAATTTATGATAGTTTATATTGCATGATAACAATAAAAACAATACATGGCTACGAATGCGTGATTCCCCAATTTTTTTGTAACGGATAAGATTTAGAAATTGTATATAGCTTATATTATAGAATAACATGTATTTGATTGCTTTGTTTTTTCTTAACACTTAAAAAAATGATTTTTAAAAACGAAATATTTTATCAGCTGCTTTCACTGTTCTCGCAAGTTGAGTAAATTTCAAAACAAAGAGTAAAAAATTACTTTTTTTCATATTTTTAAAAAAGAAGATTAAAATATATGTAAAAAATACTCTTAAATTTTCTTTTTCTTCTTTCATTTTTAAATTATTATTACCATTTTCCATTCCACTCTATGGAATTATATTTTAATAATTTTTGAAAAATTTTTTCTGAATACGTGAAAATGTTTATTGAAAGTTTATAATCATATATCAATCAAATGAATTTAAATAATTATGAGCCGTAATATTTTTTTTTAAATATTGAATAATACTCCATTACACTTAACTATATTCAAAGAATAAATATTTAACTTCTCAGTATCACATTTTATTTATGAATATTCAAATATATTTCTTAAAAACTACAATTTATGCAAAAAATATTTTTTAAAAAAAGGCCAATTTAAAGGGTTACAATTTATGTCTATAAGAACGCGAAAATATGACTCAAAATATTCTGATTAATATAATGTTGCTATATTAAAAACATTCTAAATATGTTGCATTTATACATTTCACTACACAGTATTGACTTCAGAATTGCATTATGTATTTATTGTGTTTTTACTCGAAAATATTCAAAATACCTATCTTAATAACACATTACTATCACCATTAAAATTGCTCATAATTTTAAGTTACTAAATATATTATTACCAAACATCAACTTCGATATACAATGGAATATATTAAATGAAACATTCGAAAATTGCTGCCCAAGCTGTATAATCCATGAAAAAGACTAAGAATTATTTTTCATCAGTAATACTTTCAAATATAATTCAGTGACACAAATTACAACAGCATTAAACAAGTCCCTAATGATTCACTCTCGCAGACACAAATTCCCTAAATTCTTCGACAAAAATCCCTTCGCAAACTTTACTGTAATTTCAGAACGCACCGTGAAAAATTAAAAGCATGAGATCATACATGGGGGAAAGGAGAAAATTAATACTTTTGTACCCGCGGATTGTTACGGAATTGAGGGTTTACTTTATTTTTGTTCATTTGGTTACTTCGATTGCGGGGGAAGCAAAGGGTTGCCTAATCAAAGAATGATTGGCACGCGATGATTGAGTTTCTGTTTGATAGAGGGGTGGGGAGAGAGAAACATGACTCACTCTCCCAGCTACACCGTTAAATTCTTTATTAGGGAATAATTACTAAGTATTTTTTTTAAGCATTCCCTTCGCTGATTAAGTTTAACATGTGTAACTCTTGAATCATGCATAATGAAAGCGTAGTCGTTCCATATGTATGCATGTGTAAAATGTGGAAATTAAGAAATTTTCGTTTGGAATAGGAAAATGTGTATCACAATATGCTGCGATACATCGTATCGTATGACGAAAGTATAGAAAATTTTTTAATATTTAAAATAAAAATGGTGTTTCCAAATGCAACTTGAGATATTTGCATTTGGTTAGTTGCATAGTTGCATACTGATTATGTATTAATATCCAAATCAGAAGGTTAGTTTCGGAACCGTAATGATGCTCGGAATCGATAAAGAGCATTATTACTGAATAATTTTTTGACATTAAGTGTAAGTCGAATTAGAATATACAGTGAAATACGTTTAAAGCGAAAACGCTTAAGACAAAATATAGGTTAACACAAAATGATACACTGTTTCCGGCAAACTACTTTGTGTTTTCATGCATTTTTGAAGTGAAACTTCTTAGGGCTGGAGAGTGAATGAGAAATTTGCCCAGTTTTGCGTAACAGTGAAAACGCGAACGGAAGTAGTCTCCCATCCCCCGAATGGTCACCATGATGACAGAATAGCGAGTTGGGAGGAAAAGGGGGAGCGGGGACACAACGTGACTTGCGTCATATCCGTGTAAAAGTTGGATGATTGCTCACCTCCGATTGGTCAACTTGCCCACTTTCCTATCCTTTCATCCCAGACCCGGGAACATCTATCAACGGTTGTATGAGATGCAGTGACATTACGGTGTAGACAAAATAGCTCTCGCAGTAAAAGTGCTTTTTTGAAATATTTTCTTAGATTGTTTGCTACATGGCGATGTTTTCGGCGGCTAATTTGCTTTTTTGAATTTTATTTGCGTTGAATTATTATATTAATTTTAGTCAGAAGGCCTAAATCAAATGCACAAAGAGGAAAAGTGTTTCGTGAAAGAAAGAAAAAAGGAAAAACTAGCAGCAAGTCCAGTCGAAAAAGTGACAAGAAAAAGCAAAAAAAAAAAAGAAAAATATTGCAAATTTATTAAGTGCTACTGTGGAATTTCCATCAGAGTATATGAGAGAATATCGAGCACAGGGAAAAAAAACTCTGAAAAATACTCTCTTAATGCTCAGTTTAAGGGATGGGAATGCTATTGAGACTCTTCTAATGACTGCACAGATTAATACGGACTTAGTGAACCACCCTGTGCCATTAACTACATAGCCCTCAACAAATCTAGGGCGTGTTGGAACTGATGCATGTAAATCAATAATAAATTCTATCTTACGTTACAAAGACTATGATTCCCATAAAAATGCTCACAAAGATTTTCAAAAGTGATTCATTGATAATCGTTCAATTTATGATAGATTATTGTTTAGAGATGATTTGAGAACGTCTGTTTTGCTGAGCACAAAAAATATTTTACAAAATATTTTACCGGGAATTAATTTAGAAGACACATTAAAGCATGCTACAATTGCCGACAAAGTTTAAGTAGGAAAAGTATACCAAATTTATCAAAGTATAATAGTTTTGTATACCCAGAAATTCCAGCATATCTTCCTACTTTGGATTTGGTATCAGAAAGACTCGATTCGCCACGAATACTTTTCATGCAAATTAGGCGATTGAGACATGTGCTAGGTCAATTTGGAATATTAGGGCAAATAATCAATGTTCCAACGTCACCAAAGAAGTTTCACTTCTATCGCGTGGCGTTCCACGCACCTTTTTTTTCTCTTAAAATGAAACGAAAAGATTTTCCCTTATGGAAATGAACAAAATACGGAAAAAACCAGCCGCGCAGGCAAGATCCAAGGTTGTAATTGTTTCCCGGGTCATGTAATAACGAAGTAAGAGCTTAAAACTTATTTCAGCACAATGAAACATCGATGTGAAGCTGAAAAAAAAAGGCTACCCCATTAAGCTCTGATATCATCGATATCTAATGTATATCGATAGTTATTGCCGCATAACTTTTCTTTGCGTTGAGAATATTTGAATTTTGACTTTTGTATTGAATTTAGTATTAATTTCTCTTTAAAATCATGTAAAAGACTTTGCATTTTGCGCAAAGTAACATTTTCTATTAGCATATAAATTTAAAAAACGTAAAAATTTTCAAAAGTGTTCACAGTTTTGACCACCACTGTATATATATATAAATAGAAATTAACTGCTGTTTGTAAAAAAATGCAACACCATGAAGGAATCATCAGAGTTAAATGAAATTTAATGCACAAACGATTTGTATTAGTACAAATAAATGACGAAATTTTCAAAGCAAAAAAACAAAAACAAAAAAATATTAAGTGTCCGAAATTAGTGTTTGGTGTAGCCACCACGCGTTGCAATAAGTGCTGCTATGCGACGTGGCATGGAGTCAAACAAATTTTGAATGTCTGCCTGTAGAAGAGAATTCTATATTTTTTGTATGAGCAGCAAAAATTTGTCTTTTGATACTGCAGGACGCGGATCACGAGCAAAACGCGGACCAACCAAATTCCACACGCGCTCAATAGGCGACATATCCGGCGAATAAGCAGGCCAAGAAAAAAGTTGCATCTTTGCAACATGTGGGCGTGCATTATCCTGCTGAAAGATAGCTCCAGGGATGTCTTGAAGAAAGGGAACGACTTCGGGCTGTAGCACTTCGAGAACGTACCTGTTGCTATTGAAATTACCCTCAATTCGGAGCAAATTAGATCGTCCACGATACGAAATCACACTTGAAAACCATAACTCCGGATGTTAGGCCACTATATCGTTCGATAACGCACTCTGGAAGGCAGTGTTCAACGGCAATCATGGTCCCACAAATTGAAGCGTGACAACTTGTCCAACTTGGTGCCAATCAGCTTGCCAGGCTCTGTGCTCATGAGCCCATTGCAGACGCAACCATCGATGGTTTACTGTATAAAGGCACCCTTGCACATAGTCCACGGTGCAGCAGACTTCGACGAATTGACGATCCGACATTAGTACACCTGTAGCAGTAGACTAAAGTGCTGCCAACTACCTGATGAAGCTGTACGGTCATTCACCACCATCTGGAGCAGGTGTTGATCGTCGCACGCTGACGTAACCTTCCGTCGTACACTAACAGTTTTTCGAGTTGTTAGGTACTCGTCGGTCCACTGCTTCGGAACTTGCATCACTCTGTGGAACTGTTCCGCTGCATACGAGCTCCTATTGTGTGATAGGAAAATCCTCCTTATCGAAGGCCGCTAATCCTTCCCCGTTCAAACTCCGTAAGTTGTTGGAATTTCTCCTTATTTCGACGGGGAGGCATACTTAGGTCTCACGACACGTTCGCCACTAACAAAAAATCATTAACTATTTTCAACATCTCGCTTCAGACATTTATACTTTTTCAGCATCAGTTCAGAGGGCGCTGCGCACGCCACGTATGCGCGCCGGTCTGAAACTTTACTATTTTAAGTAACATCCTATAAGTGATGTTTGTTGCAAAGTTCATTTATTTCTGATGATTCCTGCATGGTGTTGCATTTTTTACAAACACCAGTGTCTATATGTAACACAGTTTTCATAAAAGGATAATGTGTTTTGAAAATATGCCATTCTTTGTTCCTTTTTTGCCAATAAATTGCATTTGAATAAGTGTTTATTATAATAATATATTTGAAACAATTTTATATTTAAATTCTGATTCAAATGATACTAAATATTAAAAGAAAAGAGGGGAAAATACTATTTATTTATACTCTTTTTCAAAATCAGGGTTCCGAACGTAGATACCAATTAAAACTAGATTTTCTAGCACTTATATATTGTGACATAGATCGGGTTTCGAGGGGATTTTATGCTCTCAGTCTCAAAGAGCAAAGAAGCTCTTGAAGAGCGATGAGAGTTTATTGTCGAAAAACAATCCTTAAAAATGCAAGATAATCCGTAAAATTACGCTATAAGTCCCAGAAGATCTTCACATCTTCTACGTCGCTCAGACACAACTATCAGTGTCTAAAAATACAAACAGGCTATGATAAAGATTATTCGCAAGCCCTGCTTGATCGTAGCAACAAAAACCAAAAAACATACTGACTCAGTTTAAGCGAGCGACTCCTATTTTTATGCTGTACAGATCTTTCTCGAAAGATCCGCTTTGGTCATAGATCGGGATATTAATAGGTTTCTCTAGAAATTTCCAGAAGCATCCATAAGATAGTCAAATCACCCAAAGTGGTTAATAACTCGCCAAATTTGGTCACCGAAAAGGATGCCAACTTGGCTTTATCGCCAATGTTTCGTGAATTTTCGATTGAAATGCTATTATAATGTAAGGGGTAGCGTTGCTTGCAAATATTGCATCTTTTATCATAAAATAAATACAGCAGAATGCAATATTTATGTATTTAACATCTAGATATAAAATATTTACACTATTTTAGCACTAACTACTCAACATTCGTAACAATATTAATTGAATCAATAATTAAAGTTTAATACTTGTCTGAATTAAAAATTAATATAATTTATTCCAATGAAATTCGCGTTTGTGATATTCTAACCAACTAATACATTGTCTAGGACACTGATAAACTAGACAGATATTCTCAAAATAACTGTCAAATATTCTGACCAATGAGAGCTGTAGATTTCGGTAGATTGTGTGTCCAATAATTTTCCCTCTATTGTTATCGCTATTATTTTCTGGGAAAACAATGAGTATATTTTATTAAGATAACAATAGCAACAAAAAATACCCTGTCATATTGCCGGATACAGTATCATAATCCAAAAAAATCTTTTATAGGTCCACAATATGATTAATTAACTCTACAGTTTCTCTTAATCGAAGCGTTAACCAGAAAACAACGCTTCTCAAATAACACTGAATCTTTTTCTTTTATTTCCAAGTGGAGAAGATCACTGCTTTAATTATCTGTCAAATACTTTGTTGACTCAACACAAATCAATGGCACCCTCCTCTTTATAATTGAATTCCAACTGAAATGAATTCAATTACACAACGACGTGTCACGAAATAAGTTGTAATGCAGCGATATAGACCGCTTAAGTTTTTTTCTTAGAACTATTTCTATGAATTTTTTAAAAAACGCTTTGGAAAAAAAAATCGTCTGCAATTAATTTGATGAGATTAACGGACAAATATTTACGATGGTAAATACGTCGACGAATATTCGTTAAAGATTCGAAATTCTAGTTTTTTTAAAAAAAGAATAATAATATGAAGAGAAGTAAATGTAAAATGTATTCATCGGGGCATTTTTTAAGTGTTTGATGGGAATTTTTCTTTTGGTAACTTTGTAATTTAAATTTAAAAATGGCTTTCAAAAATGCAGATGGAAATATCGTATATCTACTGTGTCTAGTTATTTTTAATTTGGATAACATAAAAGCTAATACAAATTAAATAATCTGTTTGTATGAATAAGAAAAGCAACTTATTCACTCATTCATCAAGAGGTATTGCTAACTATTACAGAAACAGACTTGAAATTTGGCTAATATGCTTCTCTTTTATCGAGCAAAGATCCGCTAAGAAGGGGTTTTGTGGAAACTGACTTTTAAACAAAGATACAAGGTTGTTATACGTGAAAAAATCCCGTTTTCGAACTATCAGACCTGCAGACTTTAAATTTGGCAGGCATGTTTCTTTTGTCAAGTAGAGATCCGCTAAGAACAAGTTTTGCGGAATCCAACTCCGTAAGATTTTGAGACGGGTAAAAAGGTATTACAGATGTGTGAATTTTCCCGTTTTTGAGCTACTAGATCTACATTCTTGAAATTTGGCATGCATTTCCTTTGTTGAGCAGAAATCAACTAAGAACAGGGGGAAGGCAGAAGGTGTTGGAGCCATTAACATTAAAAAAAATTCCGTTTTTGAACTAGTAGACCTAGAGACTTGAAATTTCCTAAGCATATTTCCTTTGTTCAATCGAAATACGCTAAGAACGGGTTTTGAAGAAATAGACTGCCAAGGACGTTACGGGGGCATTCGACAAAAAACAAATTCTGTTTTTGAAATATTAATCCAACAGGTTTGAAATTTCTCATGTATATTTTCTTTGTTAAGGTATCCGAGTAGGTTGAAAAAAATGCTTTTTAAATGTTAGATGTTTGGTGTTGTTTGGGCCATTAGGAAAAAAAGAAATATAATTATTGAGGAAGAAGAACTAATATATAAAACTAGAGAGTTTTTAACTTGTTTTTATAGCATTTACTTTATAAGAATATTTTTTTAATGCGTTTTTTTGAAGAATGAAATTTTTACGATAATTTGTGCTCGAAAAACGGGATATCTCCAAAACCATCCGATAAAATTCAATGAAATTTATAACATACATGTTATAAGTCCTTCAGAGTGTAATAAACCGCAGGTTTTAAGACGGTTACATTTAATCACATTTTACAGCTATTTTTAGCTCTTAGAACATACAGTAACTTGACGAAAAATTATTATAGCATCAAATTTAAATGCTTATAAACTATTTATTTCTTAAAATATTTTTTTATCCTGCGGTTTGTAGCACTTCAGATGGATCAAGATGTACACGAATGAAATTACAATTACATTATGCGCAATTTATTTTTTATTTATTTTTCCTAACTGAAAATTTTTGCTAAAATTTCATAGAAATTTAAAAAAAAAACAAAGAGTAACACAAGTTATTTATTTAATAATTATGACTTTTTAGCCTATTTATGTTCTTTAAGGTACCCGAACATGTTCTGAGAACTTTTAAACAAAATAGCATATTTAAACATTATAAATGCTTTTTTAGGACTCAATACCAATAAATACTAATATTTAACTAACAATATTTAAAATAAATTACGTAAATTTTAGAAAAATCGCAATTATAAGTGAAATTTTAGCAATATTTTTGAAAAACTTCAAAGCAATTAGAGAAAAATTAGTAAACATATTAGTAAGAGTATTACTAAAACAAATTAGATGCATTTATCTAGGAAATGTACTAAAATTTTAATGTTTTATTAAAATTTGAAAATTTTAGAGCTGGTTGAATAAATATAATAAGAAATGTGACATTTCTTATGAGACCACTATTTAAATAACTAACCATAACTCAAAAAGTATTCATACAATAAGAAATATTTTAGTACATTTTCTAGAAAATAACATAAATATCAGGTTCAAAAAGTTTTATAGAAATACATTAGTAACTTTTTGAATTATCAGACTTGCCACGATAGATTTTAAGCAATTTAAATACCTACTTCTGGTAGGTCAAAGACGCACTTCCGGTTTTTCTAACTTTATAAAATTGATTGTGTAACTTGGCCTTTAGGTAGTGTAAAACATAATAAAGTATGTTTTGTAAAGCCAAAAGATAGATCTATTCAATAAAATAACAAACAAAAATATCTGTCTTGACCGAATTCGATCATTTTCAACGTGTTCGGATACCTTAAAACAATACAATTATTCTGAAAATCAATTTTTGAAAAATTGGTTTCCCAACCTAGTCGGATATCTTAAGTAGATATCTGCTAAAGATATGTTTTGCGAAAATTGCTTTTGGGGAGGGGGATATTGCGGACATTGTAAAAAAAGGTAATTATACTTTTATTTTAAAAAATAAAGTCCTTGTTTTTTTAAGCAAGATGTGAGGGTAATGAGAATGTTTGTTAATATAACAGAAATCTTATTGCAAGGCTTTTGATATTAATATACTGGGTGTTTCTAAAAGAATATCGGAGTTTTAATGCTTTTTTTTTGTATTTATCACATATAAGTTACAAGTATAATTCATACATTGAATGAACGAGTAACTGAAACAGTTTTACCTACAAGTTTACAAACGTTCAATGTGAGCCCCATTCGTCAAACGGCACAAATGAAGTCGATAGGCGAGTTCATCCCAAACTTTTTTCAGTGTGTCTGAGGAAATTCTTGCAACATCTGCTTCCATCCTGTGTCTTAAGTCTAAAAGGTCAGCTGGTAGCGGATGAACGTACACAATCCTTTATGAACACTCACAGATAAAAGTCACTTGGCATCAGATCGGGTGAACGTGGAGGCCATACCATACAATCTTTATCGGGAGGCTCTTTGCGGTCAATCCATTGGTTGGGTACAGTGATATTTAACCAATCAAGTACTGAGAGATGCGAGTGAGGCGGTGCGCCATTTTGCTGTCAAATGAAGTTATTTGGTTCACTTTCTTCCAATTGAGAAAATAGCCATAGTTGTAATAGCAGATTATGTCTTTGCAAACTGGAAAACACAAAACGCTTTCTGTTAACTAGTCGCCATTTTTCTACTAGCGATTTGATCGGCAAGAAAGGGGGGAAATTAGCATAAGTTTCGCGTGCACATGTCAGCAAACAAAACTCTTTCAGTTGCTCTTTCATTCAATGTATGAGTCATACTAATATGTTATATGTAATGAATACTATATAAAGCGTTAAGACTGCGATATTCTTTTAGAAACACCCGGTATTAAAAACAGTATGTAGTCATATAGAACGTCATGTTGTATCCAGTAAAGCTGGCAAGTAAGTACTAAATAATGATGAAATTTGCATCATACAAAGAATACTTAAAAGAATTATCTGAAAAATATGTAATAAACTCGTATATATAGAGAGAGTTTTTTTTTTAAATTTGAATTTTACTAAAACTATCTTAAATCGTTTCCGAATGCAACTAGAATCTTTGACCGTTTATTTCTTTATCTGTGACAATTTTCATTGTATACGCTATATCTGAGAGTAATTCCATTTCGGCGGCTACAAATTACAATTATTTATATAAAAAGTAATCAAACATACAAGAAAGTTTATTTTCGGATGGAAACACAGTAAAAATAACGAATAATATTTATATTTTTGCATATACTGATACAATTTATGCAAGAAAAGTACAGCTTTTTTGTGATGTTTTATTGAAAGTTAAAAAAAAAAATCTTACATGTTTTTTTTTTCCAATTTATATTTTACACCTACTTTCCAGTTGATTTCAAATTTTATTTATTAAGAATAAAAATATTCCGGCATTGAAGGGTTAAATCTCTGAAATTAGATTAAAAAACCTTTCTACAAATCAAAATACCGAATTTAGTGAATACTCTAGCAACACCAGAGGGAAAAATACAGGGAATCTTAATCTTCCCTCTCCCAAAGAAAATTTAGTGTGGTATAATTCGAAAAAGAACGAAATAAAAATTGATCATTCCCACCCGCTTCCTCATATCCGTATCCGACGAGTCTGGAAATCATTTTCTTTCCTTTTTTTCATCCCTTCATCCTCTTCTGTCGTCTTTAAATACGGATATTGAAGATCTTAACACCAGTGACAAACTACGCGTTGGGGATAAAAAAAGGGGGGATACTGTATTCACGTAGGGGATAGGGAGGATTTGGGAAGGTTGGTGAGGGAATTGTTCGCATGAATCTTTTGCCATGAAGGGATGATGTAATAGAATAGACGACTGGTGGCTGGAAAGAGTTAATATCATTGAAGGAGGAAATTCGATTTTGTTCGGCCTTTTTTTAGGTGAATCAATTAGATGAGATGTTAACAGTGTCAAAAAAATCGCGTTAATCTCCTCTTTAGATTAGAACTTCAAGTTAAATCTGTCACTGATGTACTTTAGATATGTTAAGAATCAATGTCTTCACGTTGCTGCTGTGTGGAAATTCGGAGGCTGGGGTGCCAGCTCAAGTATCATCCTCATTACTTGAATGCAGTTCAGAGTCACAAAATCCCCCGACAATAGCTCTTATGGGACTTTTGTGTACAGTACTGATAAATAGAAGAGAAAATTATGTTTCTTACAGTTTAGAGCAGGGGTTCTTAACCCCGTGGCTGGGGGCGCCAATGTGCATGCGAAGCTACTTTTGTGCGCCCACGACTGTTCGCTATATACTATATCAATAATAAATTTCGATCAATAATTTTCGATTATTGAGCCAGTGGCTTCATTTTTTGTAAACCCATTCAATCCTCAAATAAATATTTCCGAAGGAGCAAATTCCATGGAGAAAATTATTTAGGAAAAGCCTCTTCAATTGAAGATAAGGTTTTAAATATTCAGACTGATAATGTCATAAAATCGTGAGGACTTAATGAAAATGTTTGAAATCTAGCCGAAGATAAAAAAAATATCCTTTTTTGAAAAAAGAAGCTTACAAATTAAAATTCTATTTCGGTTCCACATATTTATGCGAATCGTTGTTTTCAACAATGAACACAAAACAACCAACAATCAGATCTCGACTTAACGATAGCAACTCGAAGATGCTATAAGATAGGGAAAATCATCTTATTCGTCTGACTTCAAATAATTAGTGGGTTATATGAAATGCCGAAAATAGCATTAAATGTAACAATTTTGAATTTTTAGTTTCTTTTTTAGCGTAGGTATGGCAAATGTTTCATAAAATTGAGATTGTTTGCGCAAGCGCAACAGCGCTGCCTGAACTGCGCATGCCCAGCAATTCCGATGTGAATGTAAAAAGAAGTTACGAGAAATAAACTATACCAGTCCACTAGAAACTGTGTTGTGTTGTGATTGAGTCCTGAGTTACGCTTTCGACGGAGTGAGTAAACAGAGATCTGGCCTTAGGAATCGACTAGAAAAGTCCAAACCATGAAGACTGCGATATTAAACTTTGGGTCAAAATTTCCTAAGTTTTTCTTTCTGCACCCCCACCCTCACACACACACGCACAAACGCACACATACATACATACACATACACCCCAATTTAAGCTCATTTTGGGCTCTGGGCGCAGAAGATCTACAGGCCCGCTTGACACTGACAGATCCAAGGAGAATCTGGTTATAAGTCCAGCGTATCCGGGCCTCAGACCCGTGGGCACCCATTCCAAGCGCCCAATGGATGAACCTGCACTGACACATACACACAATTCTACACGAGAAAACCACCAACACCACAACAATACGATACATACATTCGATCATACATAAATGGGTATTTAAAGTGAATAAATATTTTAAATTGATATACATGACTTGCAATTTCTTAACATTTTATAAATATTAATCATGAAAAATTATGTAAGATGTTTATAAAACTTTGGACTATATTTGAGGAATAGTATAGCTCACTAAAACAATAGTATTTATGTACAGGAATGTGTGGACAGAAAGAAAAAAAAGGAAATTGAAAGATATGAAAAGAAAAAAATGTTGTTTACTTAGAACGTTTCTTTTACAGCGATAAACCTATAAAATCACGACCTCCAACAGAAATACAAGCTTGCCAACATTGATGTTCTGGTCAGTGAACAGTTTCAAAGGTACCAGGGAAGAAAATTCTTTTCAAAATAGCTTATAACTCACTGCGGGCAGCATTCTGTCAGTGGTCAGAATGTGTTACAACCGTACTTCCCATCTCATCTACTATTCGCAGATGAGACAATGGTTTAAAGCAGTGCTTCTGAAACTTTCAATGTTTGCGCCCCAATATTCAATCATAATTTTTATTGCCCTCCCATGCAATAACAATGTATTGAATTCAATAATACTATGCTTTGACGCTAAAGCTACAATACGAATTTAACCTCTTAAGTGCCACCGGCGTATATAAGAGTCTCACTCAGCCAAAGCATTAATTGCCTTGGACGTATATATGCGTCTTTCTGAAATATGATATTTTCCCTGCACTGCTATTCATAAAATTATTTCAAAGGCTTTGGAATTCAATAAAAAGACATTGATAATGCTTGCGAAGGATTTACTTATTTATTTATTTCCCCCTACCCCCCAAATACATCACATACGTGCCTACATGTAAAACGGTAGCATTTCTGAGCGAATCACATACCTTTAATCGGCAGTTAAGGAATTAATTATAAGCCGTACAAATTATCAAGATAAGTGTTCATTTTTGTATATAATTTTAAATACGTATGTCAAGCCCATGGGGTCAATGGTAATTAGTAAACTTGTTCTTAACTTCGTATTGTTAAACTAATTATAAAATAAATTGTGTGCTGTACTGATACATTTATAAAAGTATTATATAAGCGTGTAAATGCTTATTTTATTTTTTAATATGTCAGAATGTACGAGTATTTTGTTCGTTTACTTTCTGTAAATTAATAATTTTTTCAAATAATCGTTTGTTTTCGACTTTTCCATATGCTCGCACCAGCTCGTAGAGTTATCACGCCCCCTAGGGGGCTCGCCCTACAGTTTGAGAAACGCTGCTTTAAAGTGATTTCAATGAGAGAAACTGTGTATGATGACTAATATAAGTTCGCAAGAGCTTCAATAACGCTACTGTGTGAATGTTAGGACAAGTAATATGAATGACTCATACCTCCTATCAATGCGATTCGTTAGCAAAATGTATCGTATTCTTCTTTTTTTTTCTTCTGAAGTGTAAAAAAAAATATTCGAATTATTGCTCGTAATTATAGGTAACTTCAGGTTGATAGTGCTCGAGCCCATTTCAACATGGATGTTCACAATAATTTTGATGGTATATTTGAGGTGTGATGGTCTGAGAGTTTTGGACTTATCGAAGTCTCGACTCACCTCACTTATGCTATTGTTCACTAACATCGCACTCCTTTAGAAACTACGTGAGAGTTATTGGTGGAGTATCTTATACTTTTAAATGTCAAGCAATGAGGACGACACTGTCACCTCACATTTCAAACATCCACACGACGGAAAAGGGCAGATTAAAAACCTTTTCAAACTTAACTTGCTTCAGATCAGGTACTCGATGGCTCTTTACTGGTATCAGAAATCTAATCCATATTTCAATGTTGCTGCATCCATTTTATTTCTGAGAATCCAATTGCTCAGCTGAACAACTCATCTATAGACTGTCCAATCTCTCTCCAACGACGCTACAATCTTGTATTGTAAATATTGTTGAAAACAAGTACGAGATATATATAAATCATAAAATATTGTTCACTTTATAACAGTACTTCTCAAATTTGCAATACTTGCGAACCAATCATAATTTTCATCGCACCCCCTTCCTTTCAATAGCAATGCATAGAATTCAATAATACTATATTTTGACACTAAAGCTACAATGCGACTTTAATCTCTTAAGTGTCGTCGGCGTATATAAACACTCGATCACCCAAAGCGTTGATTGCCCCGGACGTACAAATGCATCTTTCCGAATCACGATCTTTTCTGTGCATTGCTATCCATAAAATTATTCCGAGGGCTTTGGATTACAATAAAAAGACCTTGACAGTATTTGCGAAGGATTTGCTTATTTATTCTTTTCCCCACAGCTTTAGAAAAGCTGCTTTATAACAATGTTGAAAGTAAACAATGTTTTTCCTTCCCATCCCATATTCCCTATTCCTTATGAGTTTGCACGTCAAGCATCCTTTCTCCTTATTTTTTCCCATTCTAAAGTTATTTATCTTAGTGAGCTATGTCAGCTTTTAGCACTTAAATGTATCCCATAATTTTAGAATCACCCTGCATAAGGAATGTTAATGCTAAAAAAATATTTATATTCTACTCTGACCTTAAAATGCTTAAGCCTCTCTCAAGAAAGATAATGAATATCCTTCTAATGTGTTTTTCTCTGAACTGCAATATAATATACTTTTTTTCTAATACTCTGAATATTAAACTGAATGCTCTCCTGATGAATTTTTATCCTTTTATTATAACTTATATTTAGTATAATCAGTGGCGTAACGGAGAATATTCGGGCCCCCTGTAAAATCAGGTTTTGTCCCTCAAGTTTACAAAGGGTACTTGGCGGTAATCAGGCTTTGGGCCTCCTAGAATAGGGGGGAGGGGGTTACGAGGATGTAAGTTACGCCACTGAGTATAATTCAGTTTTTTCCCTTATTTTTAGAAAAATTCACCTTCTTCAGATGTAAATCTTTTATTTTCTCTGAAGCTGATGGCTCTTAAACATTTTAAAAAGAAAATTCAATTATTTCAAATAATCTCGATGATAAATAAAACAGTATACTTTATTATTATTTTTAATTTAACCAAACGGTAGCTTTTAAAATTCTTAAGTTAAGTATATTGGTAGAGATTACTCTATAAAAAATAACAATCTTTATTATGTAGGGCATATTTTTACGAAACAAAACAGCTACGTACTGTGATCAAATATTTTGAAAAGTTATAAAAATTTCAGATAAGTTCATATAAATTATCTACGAAGTTAAAGAGAATTATGTTTGATCTTTTAGAATAAATTACGATTAAAGTAAACATTCAAAATCGATAGCACACCGTTAATTCAATTTATTGTATACCTTTCACAAATTTAAAGCGTTATCTGAAGTACAGTTATTTTCCACTTTCTGGGTACTCTATTATAGTTAAACAAAGTGAGGGGTATTATTAACTGAGCAAATATTTGCTTTTATAGAGTTAAGAGCTTTAGAATGCACTCGGATAAATAGTTCTAATTCATAAATGATGCACACTCAAAGTATTTATTCTTCAAAATAATTAGGTATAACAGTTTATACAATTGACATACAGTTGACGCTATTTTTAAAATGGGGATTACTATATAGTTTTCTATTTCTTTTATAATAACTATTGCATTAAATTTGTGAGTAAAATGTAACTATACTTAAATTATTGTGTGTGTGTGTGTGTTATATTTTACATTTAATTGTCTGGGTGTTCCTTTTTTGTATAGTGTGTTGTTAATGTTATCCGAATAATGGATAATATGTTATTTATTGTTTATAGTTAACTGTGAACATCAAAACTTTTTATTTTAAAAGTTTAAAATGTGTTCAAAAATTTCTTAATAAATCATAGTAATATCATAAAAAGCATTGCAAAGTTTTTAAATTCGTATAACATGATTTTAAAATACTACTGATAAACAAGGGAAGCTTTTATGCAAGATTTAATATTTTAATTTATGTTCAAATTAAATATATAATATATATATATAAATCAAAATTTTTGTGATAAAGGCTTTTACTTAGAAGTGTATACAGACATCAATAAATAACTGCTTTTTTATTTGTTAGAAATATAAATAAAACACTAAATCTTGATGAAAAATAAATTAAAACTGCACTTGCTGTAAATTGAGCCAAATTACAGCTAGTGCGGGCAATAAACTCTATAACAGTGTTTTTTAAACTGTGGTCCGCGGACTTCTGGGGGTCCTCAGTGCCTTTCTAGGGGATTCACGAAGGTCTAATCTGATGTTAAAATTTCGATCTTTTACAGACTCTGAAAGTCCTCTAGGAAAAATGAAAAATGTGCCATTCTAGACTACACTACTAATTAGCCCCCAATGAAAAACTCTACCAGAATATGTATTTCGATCAAGAATATTAATTCAGTTTTTTTTTATTCTTTGTAGCTTCATAGTTATTTCTATAATGTAATATTTTCAAAAAATATATCGTTGAAACACAGGTGCCAAAACAGTCTAAATAAGTAGCAGAGGCAATCTTAGCATTAATGGGGAACCTTTAAATCAACCTGCCATGTGTTGTAGTGGCTAATGCCACCTGTCTGACGTAGTCAGATCGAGGCCCACGAAATTCATAGTGACAAGGAACTAGAAGTACGCCTGTCGTTGACCTTGGCCTTGAGTACCATACAGGTGACAATATGAATTAGCTCGGCGAAATTTCCCGAAGGGACGATAGATGGCGACACCACCTATCTCCACCACCACAATTTAGGCATGAAACTGAAGGGGAGGGAAATATTCTCCAGTCCTCTGCACTCGTGATTCAGCCTAAGAGACTTTCGAACCCACTGATTTAACGAGCACGAACTCCGTGTGTACTCGAAGGGTATTTGGTGGCATCAGGCATCGAACACAGGCCTTCCGGTCTGGAATCCGATGCTCTAACCACTAGGCTAACCACGAACCACCTGCCATGTGTTGGGAGTCAGAGTGAAATGTTCCAAATCTTGAAGGGTACATGATGTCTGGCTAATACATAAAGGAGGAGGGGGAGGGGCAATCGAAAGTTTAAGAACCACCGCTAACATAAAAAGCGACACATCAAGAAGTGTTTCCAATGTGGCGTAAATCGGTAGGAGTCACATACGTTCATTGAAAATGAAACGCTGAAAATATCATAGAAATCAAATGTTTTATTTGGTAAATACAGCTATATGAATGAAAAATACTCGTTAGCCAGCCTCTGGCTATGTTGTACGCGAATATCCGGGATCGATATTGACTCGTAGAGTTTGCAGATGCCTTCTCTTGGGATCCCTTTCCATACATGCTCCAACTGGCGGAATAGATCGGTGCAACCTAGATATAGTTTGAGACAAATACACACCAGACTCAAACACGCTATTAGAGGGATATCTGGTGATCACGTCGATCAGGGAAGTATTGGAGAAGCACAAAGACAAGTAGACCCTATGAGGACATTGCTTTGTTGAAATAAAAGTTAATAGTTTGTGAAAAGATTTCCAACACTGTGGGGAGAAGAACCTCGTCGATGTATCGTCGTTTTGTAAGGATAACACTGACGTCAACCAAATGGGTTTGACACCATGTCATAACTACTGGTTGTCCAATAGTGAGCAGATCGACAGCTTTTGGTCGTGTGTTTTTGTGTTGTCCTTGGTACTTTTAAAAGAATATGTTGTCACTATTGCTCTCATTGTAGACACAATACGTCACTCATTGTAGACACAAATATATCTAAAATGATGTCTTAAAAAACAGCATATATTTGTATTTAGGGCTGATTTAAAAACTTCAATCTTAAAAAAATTTTTTTATCATAAAACATACTGCTCAGACGAAAATCAGATGCAAAATATTGCTCAGACATATTCAAATTTATATCATGTTAGTCTCCTGAGCTTTTAAAGTATTTTGAAATTAATGTAAAAGTTAAAAATGTGTGAATTTAACTTTTTAAAACTATTATCAATTTATAGCAGACTAGCTTTCACAGTCATTTAGGGGAGAGAAAAATAATTTAATATATTATTTTTTAGCATCAAAAGACTGTTTTTGATTTTAGGAAATGTAATAAAAAAAAAAAAGGGAAAAATGGAAAAATTAATTCTTTATAGCTGAATAGTTGCGAATTTTAGAATGATAATAAAATTTTTTCTACCTTAAAAATAAGCACTTTTATGAATATGTTTAAAAATAAGCATTTTATGAATATGTTTAAAAATAAGCACTTTAATGAATATATGTTTAAAAATAGCACTCCTAAGTTAGTCAGTAAAAAAAGTATAATTAAGAATAGAAGTTTTTGTTTATGTAGATTAATACTGTTTTGAAAAAATATACTACAAGTGTGTGGGTGGGTGTGGGTGTAATAAAACCATAATAATTTAATCCGTGAAAGCCTTAATGGTTATTTTTGATATGTTTGTTTCACATTAATGAAATGTTAAAGTTTTTGTTTGTATTATTCAGTTTTTATTTCCTCGAAATTTTAAAATAATTTATTTTAACTTCGTTAGAGAAAATTAAATAATTTTTTTCTCTTAACTTTTTGAAAGTTCTCTTTTATATTTATAATTACTATCTGATACAAATTATTCAGAAGTATAGATTTTCAAGAACTGTAAAAAAAATTTAAAGTATACTATATATATATTTGAGGAGGTAATTATTTTTAAATGAATTTTTTTAGCTAAGGGATTACATAATTATTTTTTGTAACATGAATTTATGAATAAAATACTATTTATTCCCTCCTCCATTTGGAGCGGAATTTGAATAAAAAGAATCCAGACTTCGTTTTAAATAATTACTAATAAAAATAAATTTAAGTAATTTTATTTGCTATACTTATAATGAATATGCACAGTAAATTCTTCTTTAAAACCTTATTTTTTTCTAGTTTTTGTATTTATACAAAGAAAAGCTTTGTCATTTGAAGATTGAATAGTATTTAGTGATTTAAAAAATGAAGCAGTTTTACCATTTAAAAGAGTACATAGTTTTATCCGTTACATATACGCGAGCAACATTTTACATTTTTGAGGAGCTGTTAAATGAGAGCATTATTTGAGTAACTTTTATATTGAAATAATTGAAAATATTTTATTATAGAATTGATTTAATGGCACACATTTATATATTATTTGTTTATTTTATCAAAAGGATTAATTATTTTCTATTAATTATACGTAATGATAGATTAAAGTTGTTACACTAGATTATATTTTTACTCTAAATATTAAATTACAATTGAAAGTATTTGGATCTACTATCATAAATGTAAAAGAATATACATGTTGGTTTCTTAGTTACTTCGTTTTACATTTATTTTTCTTTGTACCTCTGTTATTTGATTATATCAATGTAACTAATATGAATCTTAAAGAGGAATTTAATAAATAAAATTGTAGTGAGTATATTATAGTATGTTAAAATCGTTACTATAATTCGTTATAAATTCTTTTAAACGATAGTTTAGAAAGTTGCGGGAAAGTTATCAAAGAAATTGTACATTTGAAAAAAATTGAATTGTGTATTAGAATTTACAGATATTATTTTCTTTTGTAAAGAGTCAAAAATGAATTAAATATAATTGTTTTATTAAGAGACAAATTTATCAATTACATTTTTGTTATAGCATAGAGACAAATTAATTTAATTATTATTGTTGTTACATTAGGAGAGAATTAATTCATTGTCATCACATTTGTATTAAGATACAAATGAATTCATTTCTGCTATTTAATTAAAATACAAATTAACTAATTACGATTGGGATAGTAGGAGACTCATTAATTAATTACTATTGTTACATTAAGGGGAATTAATTAATAACTGTTGTTGTTATATTAATAAATAAATTAATTAATTACTTTGTTTAATTATTATGCTACTTTATTAAATTAGTTAACTAATGACAATTTTTGTAATAATAAAAAATTAAAATTGTTGTTTTATTAAAAGACAAATGAAATAATTGCTGTTGTTGTTTTAATGTACAATTTAATTATAGTTATTGTTGTTGCAGTAAGAGACAAATGAATTAATTACTATTGTTGTTGTATTCATGAACTGTTAATTAATTGTTGTTGTTTTAGAGACAAATTAACGAGAGTTAAAATTGTAGCAAGGGACAATTTAATTACTTTCTGAAGTTTTAAGATACCAATGAATTTATTACTGTTATTTAATTATAAAGACGCGAACTAACTAGATACAATTGCTATAGTAAGAGAAAAATTAAAGTACTGTCGTTGTTTCATTAAGAGACAAATTAATTACTCTTGTTGTTGTATTAATAGACAAATTAATTAATTACTTTTGTTGTATTAATAGACAAATTAACTAATCCCTGTTTTTGTATCCACAGATAAATTAATTAGTGTTGTTGTTGTTGCTCATGCCACCTGCCTGACATAGTCAGATCGAGGCCCACGAAATTCATCGCGGCAATGGGCTAGATGTACGCCTGTCGTTGGCTTTTAGGCTTGAACACTATACAGGTGACAGTACGATTTAGCTCGGAGAAATTCTCGAAGGACGATAGATAGCGACACCACCTATCTCCACCTCCACAATTTAGGCATGGAACTGAATTGGAGGGAAATTTTCTCCAGTTCCCTGCACTCGTGATTCAGACCACAGGACTTTCGGACCCACTGATTTAACGAGCATGTGCTCCGCGTGTACTCGGAGGGTATTTGGCGGTACGGGCATCGAACCCAGGCCTTCCGTCCTGGAGTCCGGTGCTCTAACCACTAGGCTACCCACGGCCCATAATTAATTAGTTACATTGTTGTTGTATTGATAGATAAAATAATTAGTTACGATTGTTATTGTATTAATTGAGTAATAATTTACTGTTGTAGTATTAAGAAACCAATGAATTGACTTCTATTACTGATGTATTAATTGACAAATTATTTATCTCTTATTGCAGTATTAAGTAAAAAAAAATGAATTTTGTTTTATATAGAGAAAGATTAATTAGTCATGATTGTCAAAGTGAGAAACAAATTAATTAGTTATTTTTGTTGCTGTATTAAGAAACAAATGAACGAATGACTGATTTGGTGTGTACTAAAAGACATAGCATTTACCAGTGTTGTTGAATTACGAGACAAATTAATTAATTAATTACGAGTGTTGTATTAAGAGACAAATCAATTAATTACAATTGTTATATTAACATACGAGTTTATTTTTTGTGCTATAGTAAGAGGTACTCAGGTACTTATATTTAAATTTCAGAATTGTTGTAAAAAATTCCATTTTAATTATGCATGAAGAGCTGTTTTAACAAATTTAAAAAGGGCATTTTTTTGATTTATTTTTTAAAAATTTCCGACTACTTTTGGGAAACCCTTTTTTTAAAAAAGCGTATAAATGGAAAAGTTTATGATTTTAGTTACTTAGATTAGAAATTATATAAAATTATTTTAGAATATTATTCCCAAAAAAAATTATTTAAGTTCAAAATTTTTACAAAAAAAGAACGAAGCCATTTTTTTAAAAAAAGTCTCCTTTTTAAAAAAAATGCTTCTAAAATAAGATTTGCCTGTATATAGCTCGAAAATCTGTACAGGTCTCAATTAAATTTTTTAAAATAAACTTAGAATGGGTTTTTTCCATGCTTTACGACAACAGGGGGAGAAAAAAAAACGCCGATAATTAATTCAATGGGTTGTAACCTGAAAATAATGTGAATTTTTCAAAAATCTAGTTGAGCCCCTGTACGAAGGGCTGAGTATATACAGGCAAAATATTATTATAATAAAACACTTTTCACAAAAAAGGGGACCATTTTTAAAAAAAAATTATTCTAAGTTAATTTTTCGAAATTTTTTTAAAAATTTTTTTCAAAAGTTTAAAAAAATTTTATACTTTTTCTAATCTATGACACTAAATATCACAAAAATATCCATTTTTTGGGTTTTTAAAATCACGGTTCCGAACGTAGTCGGATACCTTAAGAAACAAACGAACGAATGACTGTGATTTGTGTGTACTAAAAGACAAAGCATTTACAAGTGTTGTTGTATTACGAAAAAATTAAAATTTCAAGTGTTTTATTTAAAAGGAAATAAAATTTAAACACAAATGGTGATTAAAAGGCCCAAAATTTTTGTATTAAGGGATGAGTTTATTTTTGTGCTATTCTCATGGTACTCTGGTATTTCCATTTAAATCTCACACTTGTTATAAAAAATTCCATTTTATTAATGCATGTTTTAACAAATTCGCATTTGTACGTTTTTAGACTTTTATTCATTTTAAATACACCTCAGTTTAATTCATAGCATTCCATCTATATCTGTTATCCTTTAAAATATGATTTGGGAGTCGAATATTTTCATCTCAATACGCCTGAATCCAAAAAAGCCTAGACATGAAAAGGAGAAAAAAGATATAAAGTTAATATTTTTTCTGCTTAAACTACTGGGATGATATAAAATTTACCATTTCTCAGGGT